>CM069149.1:11438321-11690656 GCA_035221665.1 Okamejei kenojei | reverse complement strand
TCTGCCTCAACAGTCCGGGTATTGCACAAGATTCAATTGGAAGTGCCCTTCAGGAATATGATAATAACCCGACTGGCCTACAACAGCCATTGGTTCCCAGTGGCCCCTGACATGGCTTTGTCGAAACAACCGTTGGAATTCCCACAGTCGAGTATTAATCCACCCATGACAGGCATTAGTCACCCGTGCCATGACAGAGTCAATCTCCTGGCTTCAGATTCTAAAAAGACCCAACTTGGCCTGGGACTGTCTGAGGACGCCAGCAAACATGATGACGCTCGCACCACACCTGGGAGATCCACCAGGAGACAATACCTGACCAACAAAGATAATGGAACGGTATGTTGCTCCAAAACAGGAACTACCTACACTACAGCTACACAGCCACCAGTGAGTTGTGGAGGTTTTCTGTTGGAATTACATCGGAAGACTCACTACAGCGCCATTAATAGAGCCAGGTAGTGCTTGTCCTAGGCTTATTTGGTTCCAGCAGCAGGACAATGACTTTGGGTCCCATCCACTAGTGGTCAAAATCATGAGGGTCATTTTTAAACACCAATTCCCCCTAGCCTAGTACACTCAGAACTGGGAGGTCAGCATTGTACTGAACGTACCTTAGGGGATGGCCACCACCCAGGTCCCTCACTCTGGAACAACTGTACCCTGAAATCAGTCAATGCTTCAAGCACTATTTCATTCAAAGGGTACAGTCCCGCCACTTCATTCTCTGAGAGCTGCGACAGCATGAGAGAGTCATTGGACTGAGTATCACATTTCACATTCAGGGACTGACAAACAAACTAGACCAGTCCCACGCCTCCATAATGGAGTTCCGGGCATATTCCCACCTGACCCACGGGTTGTGTGGCCATAGACCCAACTCGCCAATTAACATAGACACAACAGATAACTTAAGAGGAGAAAAAAGCCTTATAGATAAATTCCACAAGAAGCCTCATGTCAGGTGAACGACAGCCCAAACCATTTCAAGATGGCTTCAAGCAGGTGCTTAAGTCCATGGGAGACGATACTAATGTTTACAATCTCATTCCACAGGGCCTGCAACTACGTCGCGGCTAGGCGAATGGGATGTGCCTATGGACCATATTCTGGCCAGAGCAGGATGGTCCACAGAGAGAACTTTCCAAAGGTTATATAATAAGCCGCTGGCGGAAAACCTCTACATTGCAGACAGGAATTTAGAGTCTGCAGCTAATAATTAATTTAATAAGCGGGAGCTACTCTGTTTTATTTGTTTATCATTAATAAACCTTTATTTGTCACAAACAGTTATTTGTTGGATCGTATAACATGCTTCCTCCTCTCTAAGGTCTTCAGGCAGTGAGTAGAACATGAGCTGGTTCACGGTTCGGATTCACAAGAGCCCCTTTGAATGCTTCACGTAGTCACTCACGTGGACTCCGAAGTAAAATAGTAAGATTATATGAAGAACGTACCATTCGAAGTTTGATCTGTATTTTATGAGGAGTTTTACGATGAGGGATTACATGCCCTCCGCTCCCACCCTTTATTTATACAGATTCAACTGTAATAAGTTCATATTTTTTCTTTTACTATATTTATTTCAATTGTTGTGTTTTTTTTTTCTGTGAATCGCACACCGAGCTGCTTTTGAAGAATGTCCGCATGGTGCTGGACGGGTCTTCACGTAAATCCCTCATCGTAACTCCTCATAAAAACACATGCAAACTTCGCACAGGTAAGTTCTCATTTAAACTTACTATATATCTGATTCCCCACCTCCTCTGGGCAATGGGTTCCAGATGATTCCTTACCCTGCTCCACAATTCTTTTTACATTCATTGACCTTGCCCTCTTGAGAACATTTCAACCCGGGTCCCTCACCCACCATACTTAAAGCTATTAATTAGTAGAACTATCTTCATGTGAGGATTCCTGCACACAGCGCCAGAATAACAATGTTTAATGGTCCTTCTATGATGCCCCCTTTTTCTAAGCTAGATTTTGCCACTATTTGGCCCATATCCTCTTAAATCTTTTCTGTCCATAAGTACCTTTCAAGTGCCTTTTACATGCTTTATAGTGATAAGGTTTCACTACTTACAAAACAGACAACCCACAAAAATGTTAGGTAAAATCCCAACCTCAAGCTTACTGATCCATCATCCGCGAAGTGACGGGGATACAACCCATCAAGTAAGCACACAGACACGTGACTCCCGAGCCACCACTTCCAATGAACAATAGATTTGAGCACGGTTTTTATACTGTGTGTCACTTAATCACGTTCACAGATTGTTAGTTCATGTCATAAATGCAGTCCCCAATAACATCACTGCAGGACGAGTCCGAGCTGGTCTTACTTGATCAATTGGTAGACCACATTTCAACGGACACTGTCGTGCAATATACATCAACCTGAGACAAAAGCCCGGCCACGTCTTTCTCTCGCCCACCAACGAGCACGCTTCCACTGGAGAAAGCCTGCTTTTGAAAGGAAATACAAGCTACAACCTAGTCAAGTATTCCATCATGTAATATTTTTTATATTTTACAAAGCATTTAAACCTTTCAATAGTACCGCCCTCCTCTGGCAGTTCTTCCATATAATCTATACGAGCGAAATATGTGTTTTTAGTTAAGAGACAATGTGCAGAGCAGTTTGAAATACAAATAACACAAAAAAACAATGATTGATAAAGCAGCCATATCAGAAAAAACCTAAACAGTTTAGGACTATTAAATTGTAATTGCAAATTGTAAGACCAGAATCATCAGACAGGAAGCTACACAAAGTGGACTAAGAATGTGTGATGTCATTAAGTGAAATAGATCATAAAAGAAAATGTCAGTTTTACTGATACTATTATCTGAATACTTGATTTGCTCATAACAATACTCAAGGAAGGCCATTAATATGCAAACTAAAACAAAATAACAAGATTAAACCCACGTAACAACGTGGAAAAACATACCACTTGTCAAACAGCACACTTTTAAGCTGTCACTGAGAAAAATGCGTAGAAACTGACCTGTTTTTGCATATCTACTTAACTGAATCTTTTCAAAAATAGGATACAATAAATTCATAAAATAAAAATACTTCAAAAATCAAGAAGCTTGACATACATTATGGTACAAATAGACTGAGTGTTAATCACCAATCTGCCTTATCAATGTTGTTTTTGAGGACAGGAAAAGAGACAATCAAAAGTGCTGCCATCCAAATTTGTAAAATGAAATGAGGGATAATAACATCCACTTACATCGATTCCTACACATGTATATAGCGAAATGGTTATAACATTGATGAAGTCATATCAGAAATTTTGATGAGCGCTGAAAATATCTAACATTGAAGCAAAGAAGCCATGTTAAATTTAAATTTAAGTTTTTTAGTTTTAACTATAAATTTCAGTTAATTTAGACTCGGCATGTTCTTCTTTTGATAATGATCTATATTCAGAGAATCGTACGTTGTTTGTATGTGGCAGTGTGGATGAAGTAGTTTTTTTTCTTAAAACCACCCACTGTTAGAACAACATTCAATATAGTCTGATTAGTGTCCCTAATTAAATTCTGTAAGCGAAACGTCTATGACATCACTGACATTTCATAGGGGGGGGGTGGGGGGGGGGTGGGTTGAAGGGGAGGTGGTAGTTTTGAGTTATTTTTGTATTTTGTTTGGTGGGAAGGCGTGTGTCCCTCCAGGGGGGTTAGGTAGGGGGGTAAAGCAATTCCGGATATTTTTTTGAATTAGCAATTCAACGTTTATTTAAACATTGCTGTACTACTTCATTTCATGAGATTGGCAAAGAGTAGAGTGAAATGTCCAGGGATGCAGGTACGTTTAACAAAATTAATTATTACCAAAAATCCAGTTTTCCCCACTTTCACTGGAGATTTCTGCATTTCATGTTTCAATGTTCAGATTAGCTTGGTATTATCATCTAAATCACAGTTTTTCTTTAACTGATTGTGGCAGAGACTATCACCAAGAAAGTCAATATCAAGAGATGGTTCTTCAAGGATTAAACCCGAAAATAAAGCAGTAAGACTTTTGTTTTCCAGTGATGTCCAGTTTCCTTAAATGAGAATGATTCAAAAAACATATTCAGACCACCACTGCAAGAAATGGTATATTCTCACCACATTACACAACTCAAGATAGATGCATGCACAGAAAGATAGAATGTGGGAATGGAGACAAGCAATTCTTCCCTCATATTTTCTTCTCTACCTGACACCACTGCAGACCCGGTCTGGAATCTACTAACCTTCAGGATCGCAGCCAACTTCATCAGCGTTGGAACACCAAGATCACTGAGTGCGCTAACAACAACGAGTTTGTTCTGTTTCTGTTACTCTCATCATCCTTCTCCCAAATGTTTTAAAATGATTAAGTAACTGAATAATCAGTCAGGCGACAGATTCTAGATTAATATCACATCAGTAATTTTCCATTACTCCAATGAACTAGTACTATCAAGACCTCAGGAGACGGCCTATTCAATGTCTAAAATAGACCAAGGATTCTCTCCCTCTGAATGGCTATCTTTGTCGTGCCCCAACTTCCTGGAGGTGCCTATTGTGCCAGTGAAGCGGAACACATCGAGAATGTGGGAATGAAGACAAATACACAGACTGAGAGAAAGTTTAAAATTGTATAGTGACTAGTGTAAGACTGGTTTAGACTTAGACCATGTGGCCCAATTTTTGGTCATCCTTTTTGTGATTCTGTGAAAAAGTCCTCTCAAGATAGAAAGGCGGTTGTACAGATAAAGGTACCAATCTGGCCTGACAGAGCAATAAGCATGACCAGATTAATGTCTACATCTAAACTGACTCGAGTAATTGGCATTCCACCAGCACTATTTTCACTCATCTCATATTCCAACATATGGAAAGAATCTTCCATGAAAATTAATACAAATTCGAGGAATTAGGACTAGCATTTTTCTTGGCATGAATCACAATCCTGATTAAAAGGCTTTGCTTAGTAAGTTACACTAGAGACTCAGTATATTGTTAAGAATATTAATGTTTTAAACAGACTTGAATTGAGTGCACTGCACTATGAAATGTTCAAATAAATCATATAGACGGTTCTCTCACCTGTTCTGGATCTTGCAATATTTGCATAACAAATCAACCATTTCAGTGACATCACTTCAACACTCATGGACTTCTTTGTATCAGAAATGTGCTAGGTTTTTCAGAAACATTCTAAAAACTGGATCAAGTATTATGAGATTTACTAATTCGCTGAGAAACTGCCTTGATGTTTAGACATAAAGGTTGACATCCAATACTAATGGATTCTCAGAAACAATAAAGCTGTATTATTACATATAAGAAATAACGTCGTAAGGTAACTACATAGTAATATTGAACAATTCAACTCTCCTGAAATACCTCAAAAGACAGAAAAATATGTCTCCAAAGTTTATACTGCGACTTATGTCTGATCTGGACAGACAACATAAGAGCCTTATGGGTGAAATTTTAGTCATTCAAAGCATTTTCTTGAAACACACTCTCAGGTTTCCTACATATGCAAACCGACCTCTTATGTTGGTTGTGAAATTCTAAATGTCCAAGTCTAGGAACACAATGGGATTGTTTTTTTCCACTCTCAGTCTTGTGTGGCTGTTCATATATCTTAAGCAGCATATAATCAATGGACTTAATCAAAAGAACACTTTATTCATTTGTAGAATAAAGAACCCTTTTGTTCTATTTTGTGTGGACTCTTAACAAAAAAAAACTTACTAGCTCTACGCTGGTTGTTTTAATATTGTCTGAAAGGCACATTGCTTTACCACAATCATCTCCCACTCTTCTGAGCGGTTCTTCTCAGAGAAGTTCTCCTCACAATGTGCACATTTATAGCATCCTTAGTTCACAAGCAGCAACAAAAAACAACCAGGACAAAAATGGCTCATATGAAGCTTGACTGATGCATCCACTTATTGGTGCCAGTTCTGGATACAAGTTAACTTTGTTCTTACATAGCGTCAACACTCAAACTATGATTCTAAAGTTACATCTGATCTTCTGAGATTGTGACATGTGAAAATATTGTTGTATCAACCTTTTGTAAGTGCTTTTTCCCTATTCAACCCAATGGTTGGTTTCGATGGAGGACGATTGGCATGACCACTAAAACTCTCACTAACTTCTACAAGTGAACCATAGAGAGCATTTTATCAGGACCCCACATAGCTACTGTGTTGGGAACAGCCCATCCAGGACCACAAGAAATTGCAGCGAATTAGGCCATCACACAAAACCACCTTCCCTTTCATTTGAGTCCATATATACTCACGTTGCCTTGGCAAGGCCAGCAGCATAATCAAAGGACGAGTCGCACCATGGCCACTCCCTCTTCTATCAGGCAACGACACATGCAGACGGACACAACCCTAATTGATCTACAAGGATGGGGAGGAGTCTGCCTGTCAGAACAGGAAGTGACCAACAGCTGGCGTCCTGGTGCCATGTATCAACCTGGACACTCAATGCTTCTTAAGAGGGTGGAATATGATTGTAGACTTTAGGAGAGCTCGCCTCCTCCTACCCCCCACTCACTCATCAACAAAACCACAGTACATTGCGGAGAATTTAAGTTCTTCGGAACCATCATTTCCAGGGACTTAAATGGGAGGCCACCATCACTCCACAGTCATAAAAAGGCCGAACAGAGGATGTCTTCCTGTGGCAGCTGGAGAAAACAACAATCTGCCACAGGCATATGATGGTCACAGTTTTACTACTGCCACATCATAGAGTCTGTCCTCACCTTCCCATCATGGTCTGGTTTGGATCAGCCACCAAGACATGTCATCCCGGAGGCTGCAGCGCATCAATCGATCCAGCCGTGAAGATTGTTAGCTGCAACTTCCCCCCCCCCCCCCGATCGTAAGCGAACTGTATCACTGCAAGGGGCCAGGAGAGAAGAGAGAGGGTATTAAGATCATCTCTGAGTACCCCTCTCATCCTGGCCCACAAACTCTTTGAAACACTTCCCTCTGGAAGGCGAAACACTCCGGATATGTTAAAGCCCCACAGCCAGGCAAAAAAACAGCTTTTTTCCACGAGCAGTAACTAACTACTCAACTGCCAAACATCTGTAGCATCCTTATGCTCTGTATTTTATTTCATTCTTCACATGTTTAAATTATAATGTTTTATTTTTAATTGTCTACTGTATAATCGTGTTGTTGATTAACTTGCAAGCAAAGCACAAGGCAAATTCACTTGTCATGTAACAACATATCTGGAGGCTAATAAAATGTATTCAATTCAATTCAATTCAAAAGGATATCTTGAAGTGTGAAAATCGCACACCCACCAGATTCAGGGACAGTTTTCTTCTCCAGCTGTTTATCAGGGACTATGAAAATCTCCAATCTACCACAACCAGAGAGCAGTGCTGAACTATTTATCTATCTCTTTGTGACCCTCGGACAACCTGAGCAGACACTTTGCTGTCTTTACCTTGCACTCAAACATTATTCCATATCATGTATCTACACTGTAAATGGCTTGATTGTAATCAATGCATTGTGACTGGTTAGCACGCAACAAAGCTTTTAACTGTACCTTGGTACATGTGACAATAAACTAAAACTAACCTAAAGAGGAAACAGCACTTGCATACTAAGGGTATTTAAATCAAGCCATTATTATTTTGAAATATCATGTTTGTAGCACACACAATCTAACTATGTTATGATATTTTCTATTTATAACGTTTTCAGTTTGCTATGAGGGGGGTGGGGGCGAGTTGATATACACCTACACAACATACTGCTTTTACTACCAGGACATAACTGTAGCAGGTCATCCTGAAGCAGAACAAATTCATTCCTTGGCAGTAATGATTGAAGATGACTTGCTCATAACTCCAAATTGGTGGGTTTCATGGTGGCTAGTCGTCAGGCTGATGTGGAAAAATCCTACAGATTTTTCCATTAAATGAGGCAGGAGGTGCCTCGGTCTCCTTCAAGAAATGTAACATCTCATTGGCTTCTGGGAGCGACTGGCCATATGTGCCAATAGGTAGTTTTGTGTAGGAAGGAATTGCAGATGCTGGATAGGCACAAAATGCTGGAGTAACATCAGTGGGACAGGCAGCATTTCTGGAGTAGGAATGGGTGATGTTTTTGGGCGACTCCTTTCTTCAGACTGAGCGAGAAAGTCAGGGGATGTGAGACAGACAGTTTGTTAGATGTGGCGCACTTTCCACTGTCATCCCAGGGCTTCTAATTTCCAAACTAATAGGCATGAACTTGTGGTTCTAAGTACCTCTTGAATGTTCCTTCTCCATTTTAGATTGATTCTTCAGAGATTCCCAAGATTCACTGAGGATGTTACATTTCTTCAAGGAGGCTTTGAGCATATTTTTTTAATATCCCACAGTTGGATATGTATTGGTTATTCTTTCGCTGGAGGCCATTTAATATTCTTCTTTTTTTATTAAAATCTTTTTGTAAATCTTTTGAAATATAAAATTGAAACATTCTGTACACAATCTAGCTCACAAAGGACATCGCCTTTAGTGCAAAACTACTTATGTTACATGAAAGAATGATGATGGGAATGATAAACATAGTTAGTTGAAGAGAAGAATACATAGACACACTGAAGCAGATTCGTCTTAAAAATAAATAAAACACAAAGAATGCAGACTTCTGAGTTCTTGCTCAAATAGTTTCAAATCTGAAAAAAGTATATAATAATGTACAAGTTAATCCAGAATAAAGAAGTTAATCAGGAAATAAAGAAAAAAGATGGTCAAATTAATCATTTTATCTTGATTCTAACCAAAGGAGAAGGCTAAGCACATTGGATTTCCAGGATTGATATGCGAACAAACTGACATACAACACAGGCAGCTGAATTATTTTAACAGAACAGGAAGATTCAAATTATATAAAACAAAGCTGGTGTAGTGGAGGGGGTGGGGTTGGGAGGGAAGGATGATCTCATGGCAGTCTTTACTATCATGATATCGGGAAGGTAGCATGTGCAGTGGAAATCATATCAGTGGCAATAAATAAAGAGGTCATTAATAAAATCAAAATGGAATTTTTGAGAAATGATCTCATTATCTAAAGGATGGTTTGCACCTGGAATTTGCTACTTTGTAGTATAATAGCAAAAACATATTTCAGAGCAGATAGATGAACATGAGCAGGAAGGGAATCCAATATAACATGATAGGAATTAGACGCGAAGGGACAGGAAGAGGCTTTGGTGAAGATGTCAGAACCAAAGAATCTTTGCGTCAGAGACTACATGGGACCCAAGTGAACCCAATTTCCCAGCTTTTGTGTGAACCATTCAAGAGTTTAGAAGAATGAGAGGGGATCCATGAAACATACGATTGTTAACGCGGGCTTGGACACGCTAGAGGCAGACCTTTCCGTGTTGGGGGAGCCCAGAACCAGGGGCCCACAGTTTCTCTGCACTTGGCGGTGGAGGCAGGTTCTCTGGATGCTTTTTCATATAAGAGAGAGTAGCATAGGGCTCTTAAAAAATAGCGGAGTCAGGGATATGGAGAGAAGGCAACAGGGTACTGATTGGGGATGATCAGTCCACATGATACATCATTGAATGGCGGTGCTAGGCCTGAAGGGCCAAATGGCCTACACCTGACACCTATTGTCTATACTTTTAATAGCCGTTCCTCCTAAACCTCTCAATACATCCTCTTCACAAAAAATAGAGTGCTTACCTTTTTGAGTTTATCTCCCACACAATTCCTAGTGCCCAGGCTCGTCTCCAAATGGTGTGCTCATTTAACTCCAAGGGTTTGGTAACGAGATGATCCCGAGTAATTCGCCCCGTGTAAGCAGCAGCACATTGGTTTAAGCTTCTGAGATTTGATCCCATACTGAGCCACCTTTTCCTTCTGGTCAGGAATCTTTGACAAAATCTATGCATTAGTTTCCATTGTCACTAAAGAGCACTCATGTACTTAGTTCTTCAAACTGAAGTACGTACACGACATGTTAAGTCAAGTCAATAACACGGAATACAGATTCAAGATAATTGGTAGAACAAATGAGTGGCAAAGTTGGTACTGGAAATTACTCTCTAAAGGAAGGGTTATCGGAGCAACAAGCTCTTAATCGTATTTAAACGAGTACTGGATAAACACTAGAACTGCACATATCCTCTACGTACAAGGCTATGTATCTATAGCTAGGACATGGAATTAGCCTGAGCAGCTCCTTTTTTATCTGGCATGGACAAAATGGGCTTACTTGGCCACCATCATGAAATTCCTGCTTTTAAAAAAGTAATAAAATGAAAACCACAATTCCCAGTGGCTTATACATTTCTGAGAATAAAAGTTTTGAAAATAAAATGTATTATTGTACACAATGAAAATATTATGAAATTCAGTGAAATTCAAAGTAATTTTAATGCAACATATTAACATACTGTAGCGGCACCTGGCGGTGTCTTTGAGTAGTCAAACCCTCGGATTGGCTGCTCCAGTCACGTGGGCGCAGGGAGCGATATTCGCGTGCTTTTTACCGAGTTGTTTCATTCTAGCGCGACACGTGGAAGTAACATCGTTTTGTTGGACTGTCTTCTACCAACCAGAATTTATTCACTGTTTATACTGTTACAAAATAAAACCCTTTGAATTCACTCACTGTCTCGAACTTTTGGCTCGCCAAAATGGTGACCCTGACGCATCCACTCGTAATTTTGGACATCAAGAATGTAAGCCACCGCCGCCGTTCCCAACGCTCAGTCCAGAATGCCGATGCCCTCAAGCTATCCGTGTTCTGGGCTGAACAGCCACAGGTTTGGTTCGCCCAACTAGAAGAGCAATTTCATCTCCTGGCAACATCGTGGAAGACGACACCAAAATAATTTTCTGTTGTCGGTGCGCTCACACAGGAGATGCCTGTTCGCGGCTACTGCCATACCTACAAGACCCGCCGGCACTTGCAAAATACGAAGCCCTCAAAGCCCTCCTTCTCCGCATGTGCGGGCACAAAGCCGCAGAGATCGCACCGCCCTCCTTTTACGCATGATGGGTTGGGCGATCGCAAGCCGATCCACGCTGATGGGCGCCCTGATGGACAAGCCACCGCCCGTGTCTGTTCTTCAAACTGAGGCGTTTCTGGAAGCAGTGCCTGACGACATCTGCCTCATGCTCACCGAGTTCCGATTTCGCTGACCCATGCAGCTCGCCGAGAGGGGCCGATGAACTCTTGCTGGAGAAAGCAGCACAGATGGCGGGTTCCATCAACCGGGTCTCCTTCCGCGCCAGCGCGCCAGTTGCCTCGGCTGGATCGCGGGACACCCAGCTCACTGCTTCCATCGCAGAGCCACAGCCACGCACCGGGGACCGGGGGAAGCACAAAATGGTGCTTCTACACGACCGCTACCCGCTGGAGTGCTTTCACCAATAGACCCCTGCCATGCACCACTTGCTACAGGCCTCCAGTCTGAAAAAAAATCCTCTGCCATTGTCTTATTTTTTCTGCTGCGTGCAAATCTTGCATCTCAATTGGCTATCTAACCCTGGATCTCCATGTGATCTACCTTCCAGATCAGCCCCACCGTTTGTATCTTGTGAAACGCATGACACTGCCGTCAACCATGCTCGTTTCAGGAAAACGCCTCAGTCGAATTGTCTGTAGAGGCGATCGCGATCGACCCAAACAACCGCATCTACGTCCGTGACCATCACTCCGCAGGCGCTTCTTCGTTGACTGACTTGTCCGGTGCTATCGATAGCATCCTCCCACCGACCGGATGCACACTAACAACACCCGTAGTGCCTGGTAAGCGGGGCTCTGTGCCTCACGAGGGCCAGAGTTAATAGAAGTACCATTCGCACTTACGGCATGCTGTCTCCCTCTTGCTCTCATTTTCGACTCCCGCTGGTATGAGTGGCTTACATCGTAGCCGACGGTCGCACAGAGGGAGAGGGCGGAGTAAGGGCCGCCTGAGGTGCTCGTGCGATCTTCCTGCGGGCTTTCAGGCTCAAGCTCTCTTAGTCGAGGTATATGGGATACATACGCATGCGGTGATGCCCGGGCGAATATCGGCCATCCGCTCGGCGTTTCCGTAGGGCCTCCCACAACTCAGTGCCGTCGCCGAGTTGATGCCCCTATTGCATCCCTCCTCGGTAGATTCCCCGAACTCCTCACTCCCCGTTTCAGCGCGGCAGCTCCTCACTCCACATTTCAGCGCGTCGTCCATCATATCCCCACCGCGGGCTTCCATGGCGGTTATACACGCCCGAGCGTGCCGTCTTCCACCTCTGACAAGCTGGGCGCATCGCCCAGGATGGAGTTTCAGCTCATGGAGGGTCATGAGGATCGTCCGGCGTTCGGACAGCCTGTAGGCATCCCTCTCAGCACATGTCCCCCAAAGCAAACTGGGGGGTGGAGACCATGTGGGGACTATAGGCGCCTGTACGCCATGACAACTGCGGACCGATATCCGTGTGCCCTACATCCAGGACTGTTTCTGCCTCAACTCAATGGGTGTGCCGCCTTCTTCTCTAAAGTCGATCTTTGTCCGTGGCTATAACCAGATCCCCAGTTTCACGCCGACGACGTCCCCAAGACCAGTGACGAGTCACCCTGTTCGGGTTGTTTCGAATGGCTGCATTATTGCCCTTTGAGATTGCGGAAGAACGCCGAACAGGCGTTCCAAAGGCTTATGGACAGGGTCGGGAGGGATCTGCCGTTAGTCTTAATCTCCTGGTCGCAAGCCCCACCCAGGACGAGCACATCGAACACCTGTGGACTCTCTTCCAGCGCGCTCCTCGACCATGGCCTTCATAATCAACCCCGCCAAGTGCCAGTTTCGGCCTCCGTTCCATCTTCATTCTGGGGCGCAGCATCACACCTCAAGACGCCGTCCGCCCCTCTACCCTCAAGGTGGAGGCCATTCAGCAGTTTCACGGCCGCGCACGGTAAAGGGGAGTTGCAGAAATTTGTCAGCATGGTGAATTTTTTCCATCGTTTTCGAGCCGGCAGCTGCCAACATCATTCACCCTTTTCCAATGCCTCGCAGGCAAGCCACGGGAGCTCAAATGTTCAAAGGTTCATTTATTGTCACATACACCAATTGGAGTAGTGAAATTCGAGTTGCCATTGCAGCACGTTAATAAGAATACAACATAACAGTAAAAAGAAATTTAACATAAAACATCAAAAAACATCCCCCCACAATGGTTCCCACTGGAGGGAAGGCACAAAGTCCAGTCCCATCCCTTGTCGACCCACAGTGGGCCTATTTGAGGCCTCCGCTGTCGCCGCTACGGGACCTGATGTTCCAGGCCCTTACTCGCCGGGTGATGGTGCTCCGAGCGTCGGGGGAACCCTCTCTGCGGCTTGGGATGCCTGGAACGGCCGCTTCCTTCCCGGGGACCGCGGCTGGACGTAGCTCCACCACTGGAGGTCTCAGCGAGAGATCCCAGGCTTCCCGATTGTTAAAGTCAGCACCGCCGCCCGCAGCTCGTCGATTGTTCATCGGCGGACTCAGCATTCCGGAGAGCTCCAGCGCGCGCGACCCGGGCAAGGCATCGCCCGCTCCCGCGATAGCGCTGTGCCGCTGCCGATGCCGTGGGTTCTGGTCGGTCCCCTCATGAAACGCCGCTCCAGATCCGATGGTGCGGCGCGCGAGGACGGGTCGAGATGCTGCTTGGAGGAAAAAGGCGCCCTCCGACCATGTAGGGACTGAGAAAATACAGTTTCCATCTTTCACCCCCCCCCAACCTCCACACATAAAAAGAATAGACCTCCAAACAAAACACTTTTTAACATTCTAAAAATAAAAAAAAATTGAAAGAACGGACAGCTGCAGGCAGGGCAGCCTTACCCAATGGACAGCCCCTCCTAGATACAGTTGGTCGAGGCGGACGCGGTGTTCAAGGGTGCCAAGGCAGCCCTGGCCAACACAACCATGTTGGTCCACCTGTGGGCTTCCGCCTCAATGGCCCCTCACTGTGGACGCCTCGGACACGGCTGTGGGCAGCGTCCGGGAGCAGCTCGTCGAGGGTTGCTGGCAGCGCTGGCCTTTTTCAGCCGAGCTCCCAAGCGCAACTACAGCGCCTTCGACAGGGAGCTCCTGGCGTTGTACTTGGCCATCAGGAACTTCCACTACTTTCTCAAGGGTCACATTTTCACTGCCTTCACTGACCACAAACCTCTCACCTTTGCCTTGGGTAAGGTCTCCGACCCGTGGTCCGCCCGCCGGCAGCGACACCTCGCTTATATCTCCGAGTTCACCATGGACGTTCAGCATGCCGCGGGAATGCTCAACACGGTCCCTGACGCCCTGTCCCACCCCTCCCTCCCCTCCATTTTGTCCGTAGACCATGACTACGAAGAGCTGCCTGCAACACAGGTGGATGGTGGACTACCGCACTGCTGTTTCTGGTCTCCAGTTGGCTGATGTCCCATGTGGATCCTCGGGCACGATGGTCCTCTATGATGTCTCCACGGGTCGACCTCGCCCCATCGTCCCCATACGTTGGCATTGCCGGATTTTTTACTCCACGGTCTGGCCCAACCGTCCATACGGGCGACCTCTGCACTAGTGGTGGACAAATTTGTTTGGCACGGTCTCCGCAAGCAGGTGGCGGCCTGGGCCTGTGCCTGCCTTCCCTGTCAGACCTCCAAGGTTCAGCGGCACGTGCGGCCCCAGTGCAGGATTTCGACGTCCCTGCGGGCCGTTTCCTGCATATTCACGTTGAGTTAGTGGGACTGTTGCCGACATCCTCGGAGCCATCCATTTACTCACCGTCGTGGATCGATTCACGAGGTGGCCAGAAGCTATCCTGCTCTCGGCCACTCCGCCGCCTCTTGCGCCCACACCCTGGCGGCCAAACAGGACCTGGATTGCCGGTTCGGGGTCCGTCGGTTATCTCCATCGACCGGGGGGCCCAATTCACTACTTCTTTATGGTCTTCCCTCACTCACCTATACGGGGCGCGGTTACATCACACCATCACCTACCACCCACAGGCCAAAGTCAGCGTTGAAGGCTTGGCTCACGGGTCCGGACTTAGGAGGACTTAGCCGCTTCCTCCACTGAGCTTGTGTACAGCTCGGCCCTGCGGGTGCTGGGGACATTCTTCCTGCCGTCCGAGGGCGGGTGGACTCTGCCCCGGCATTGCTGGCAACCCTCATGGAGCAGGTGAGCAGGCTAGCTCTTCGCGGCACAGTTTGCCGGTGGTGTACGCGCGTCGGCTCTGCAGCATTGTATCTTTGTTGTCGTTCGCAGGGAAGTGCACAGATCCCCCTTGCAGCGAGTCTACGAGGGGCCGTTCCGGGTGCGGCGGTCTGGAATCGCCACCTTCACCTTGAACGTGGGGGACCGGGAGGAGATCATCTCCGTCCTTCGACTGAAGCTTGCCCATGTCGAACGTTGACACCCCGACGTAGAGGTTGTCCGCCAGCCGATCCAGCTGCACCTCTTGTGCTTGTTTCCCCCGCCCCGTTACGGTCCTGGCCCTGTTCGGCCAGTCCTCTTGTTACACCCGCCCCCTTAGGGTGTCCTGGCCTTGTTCAGCCTGTTCCCTCTTGTTACGCCTGCCCCGCCTCCGCTGACCTGCTCGGTTCCGTACTCGGGTTCTGGGGGGGGGGGGGGGGGGGGGGGGGGGGGGGGGTGGGGGGGGGGTGTCCTGTAGCGGCACCTGGTAGTGTCTTTGGGTAGTCAAACCCTTAGATTGGCTGCTCCAGTCACGTGGGTGGCGGGGAGCGATATTCGCTCGCTTTTTACCGAGTTGTTTCATTCTAGCGCCACACTTGAGAAAGTATCATTGTTTTGTTGGCTGTCTTAACCGAACACAGTTTATTCACTGTTTTACTGTTACAAAATAAAACCTTTAAATTCACTCACCGTCTCGACTCGCCCAACTACTTTATTATCGAAGGAAACATTTGATGAAATAACAATTTCAATTTGACTTTCTTCTAACTCACTGGACTGGAATCTGTGATGATAAATAATGATGAGGTTACCACACTCACCATTATAACAGAGTAAATCGACTTCTATGGTATGCACACTGAAACTCAGAAGCCGTGTTGACAGTGATCCCTTGTTTCTCCCCAGGGTGCCCTGTTGGGAACTTCCCCAACATAGTCTGCAGAAAACTATAAACTGTCAGGAACTTAAAGGTATTAATTAATTATTCTCACAATAAAATAGCGTTTAAAATACGAAGAAAATGGCAAATTACTAGAGGAACTCCGCAGGTCGAGCAGCGTCTGCAGTCTCGTGTCTCTGAAAATATAAAATGTGTTGCATGAGGTACGTTACAACTTAATGTTTAATGGTATATCAAACCAAAATTACTGTTAACAATCTCACTGTCCTAAAAAAAAACAAACAAATATTATGTTTGTGAATTGTCATTCAATGATTATTTCAAAATTGTGTACTTCAAAAATAAATAAAGGGCTACTTTTAAAAATATCAAGATATTTCAGCTTCTACCTTAATCTCATTTGTGTATGTTATTTCATTCCCTGTTACAAGTTGTTGCTTTAGCTTCATGCTTCGCATCAACTTGGACGCAATGCTTGTTTGTTAGAGATCTCTTTGGGTTTATGCCTGCAAGATAATGACTTTGGAGAAAGTTGAAATCCATTGTAGATCTTTGTGCAAGATCTGGTGGGAAGCTTCTCTGAGGTCAGTGCTTAAGTATCATTGATTCACCTGATTGTAAAAAAATTGAGCTCATAGTATGAATAAGAGAGGGGCATGAATGAAGCAAGAAAGAATTATTAGATACGAGTCAAAATCAAAGTATAAATAAATAGTGAAAGGAAGAAGGCAAATTTGGGTTAAAGTAACAAGATGCAAAGGCTTTGAAGGAGTTGTCTGGATAAGTCAGAAACTACAGGCCAGTAAACTTACCGAGATACAATGAACTGCAAATGATGATTTACAAAAAAAGTGTTGAGGTAACTTAGTGGGTCATGTAGCATTTCTAGAAGACATGGATAGTTGACATTTTCGGTCGGGACCCTTCTTCAGACAGTAGATCTAATGCCAAGGCTAGGTAGATATTGGAAGGCATTCTGAGACAAGATTTGTTTGAATTTGCAAAGGCAAGAACAGATTAGGGAAGTCAGCAGAGTTTTTTGTAGGGAATCATGTCTCACAAACTTGACTGAGTTTTTTTTAAGGTGACCAAGTGGATTGAAGAGAGCAGGACAGTAGATATTGTCCATATGGACTTTTGCAAGGTCTTTGACCGATTTGGAAAGTTGTAACATATAGGATCTAGGGTGCAATAGGTAATTGTATACAAAATTGATTTGGTGGTTGGAGGATGGCAGAGTTGGGGTTGGAGGCTGGTGACCAGTCATGCACTGCAGGGATCAATGCTGGGTCTTCTGTTTATCATATATTAATGTATGAGCATGAAGGTGACATGATTAATACATTTGCAGGTGGCACAAAAAGGGTTTGTTTCTCTGCTTTTCAACTCTATGACTACATTTAAAAATATATCGTTGTGCAAATTAAAATATGTATTCAAACCAAATGGGAACATGATCAGAATTCAAAATCTAATCTTTAAAAACAACTTTGATTACAATTGATCATTTTAAAGTGATACAGTGTGGAAACAGGCCCTTCGGCCCAATGTGCCCACACCAGCAAACCTGTCCCAGCTACACTAGTCCCACCTGCCTGTGTTTGGTCCATATCCCTCCAAACCTGTCCTATCCATGTACCTGTCTAACTGTTTCTTAAATGTTGGGATAGTCCCTGCCACAACTACCTCCTCTGGCAGCTTGTTCTTTTAAATCTTTCTTCCTTCACCTTAAACCTATGTCCTCTGGTCCTCAATTCATCTTCTGGGGCATGAGACTCTGTTCCTCTCATGATTTACCCAATCTATTCCTCTCATGATTTTATACACCTCAATAAGATCATCCTCCTGCGCCACAAGGAATAGAATCCCAGCCTACTCAACCTCTCCCTATAGCTCAGACCCTCTAGTCCTGACAACATCCCCGTAAATCTTCTCTGTACCCTTTCAGCTTGACATCTTTCCTATAACACGGTGCCCAGAACTGATCACAATAATCTATATGCGGCCTTGCCGACGTCTTATACAACTGCAACAATGACCTCCCACATGACCTCCAACATAACCTTTTGGTCGATCAAGGTGAAAGATTAAAATGTTGATTACTAAAACAAGCAAGATTCAATCATCGCTTTCACAGAGGCCAGGGAGCCGTTGGTGAGAGAGGGTGGAGTACCTGGAGCTGGGAGTATAAAAACACATCGCGGGGCTTGCTTTCAGAGGCCCAGGGAGCCGTTGGTGAGAGAGGGTGGAGTACCTGGAGCTGTGAGTATAAATCTAGCACGGGGCTTGCTTTCACAGAGGCCCAGGGAGCCGTTGGTGCGAGAGGGTGGAGTACCTGGAGCTGTGAGTATAAAACACATCGCGGGGCTTGCTTTCACAGAGGCCCAGGGAGCCGTTGGTGAGAGAGGGTGGAGTACCTGGAGCTGTGAGTATAAAACACATCGTGGGGCTTGCTTTCACAGAGGCCCAGGGAGCCGTTGGTGAGAGACGGTGGAGCTGTGAGAACAAATCGGCAACGTTCCATCTCACTTCCAAAGAAGGAATCTGGTGAAGCCTCTGATTGGTGGAAGAGGACCCGAGGAAGCAGCTGATTGGGTGCAACCCGGGTTCATAATATTTACATTTCTGCCTTCAGGTTTAATGATTCTGGGAGTTAAGGATTCTGAGAGTTAAGGATTCAGTATTAATTAGTAAAGTTTAAAGGATAAGTTTTTGTGTTTTTTTAAATATTTAATACAGAGCAATTTGGGAGTAGGATATGTCAGTAGAGATTGGTCCCGTGGTTTGTTCAGCCTGCAACATGTGGGAGATCAGGGATATGGTTGGTGTCCCCGGTGACTACATTTGCAGGAAGTGTGTCCAGCTGCAGCTCCTGGCAGACCGCATTGAACGATTGGAACTGCGGCTGGATTCATACTGGAGCATCCACGATGCGGAGAAAGTCGTGGATAGCACGTACAGCGAGTTGGTCACACCGCAGGCAAAAGGTAAGAGGACAAAAAGGGAACGTGTGGCCAATAGCCAGCAAAGCAGTAGGCAGGTAGTGCAGGAGTCCCTTGCGGTCATCTCCCTCCTAAACAGGTATACCATTTTGGATACTGTTGAGGGAGATGGCTCATCAGGGGAATGCAGCAGCAGCCAGGTTCATGGCACCATGGGTGGCTCTGCGGCACATGAGGGGGGAAAAAAGAGGGAAAGGGCAATAGTAATAGTAATAGTAATATTCCAATTGTCAGATAGGCGTTTCTGCGGCCGCAAACGAGACTCCAGGATGGTATGTTGCCTCCCTGGTGCAAGGGTCAGGGATGTCACTGAACGGCTGCAGAACATTCTGGAGGGGGAGGGTGAACAGCCAGTTGTCGTCGTGCATATTGGCACCAATGATATAGGTAAAAAAAGGGGTGAGGTCCTACAAGGTGAATTTAGGGAGCTAGGAGATAAACTTAAAAGTAGGACCTCAAAGGTAATAATCTCTGGATTACTACCAGTACCACGGGCCAGTCAGAGTAGAAATAGGAGGATATTGCAGATGAATACGTGGCTTGAAAAATGGTGCAAGGGGGAGGGATTCAAATTTTTAGGGCACTGGGACCAGTTCTGGGGGAGGTGGGACCAGTACAAACAGGACGGTCTGCACCTGGGCTGGAATGTGTAGAGAAGGTAAACAGACACCTTAAAGTCTTCACTACTTTATTTAGCATACATTATATATAGCCCTGGCTGTACGTGGTCTGTCACGATCACCAGAGAGCGAGCTAGGGGCGTGTGGGTTACAATTATACTGACTGGTGGGGGGGTGGTTAGCATGGACATTGTTACTATCAATTAAAGGTGTACACACATATCATCTACAGAATGGAACCAATGTCATTGGGGGAGTGTTTGCTAGTGCTGCCGGGGAGGATTTAAACTAATGTGGCCAGAGGGATGGGTACAAGAGCAGAGAGGCAGGTGGGTGTAAAATGAGGGTAGAAGCAATAGGTAGCAAGGTGAAAAGTAAAAGTGGCAGGCAGACAAAACCAGGGCAAAAATCAAAAAGGGCCACTTTTCAGCATAATTGTATAAGGGGTAAGAGCATTGTAAAGACAAGCCTGATGGCTTTGTGTCTCAATGCAAGGAGTATTTGTAATAAGGTGGACGAGTTGAACGTGCAGATAGCTATTAATGATTATGATATAGTTGGGATCACGGAGACATGGCTCCAGCGCGATGTAGGCTGGGAGCTGAACATCCAGGGATATTCAATATTCAGGAGGGATAGAGAGAAAGGAAAAGGAGGTGGGGTAGCGTTGCTGGTTAGAGAGGAGATTAACGCAATGGAAAGGAAGGACATTAGCTTGGAGGATGTGGAATCGGTATGGGTAGAGCTGCAAAACACTAAGGGGCTGGTGGGTGTTGTGTACAGGCCACCTAACAGTAGTGAAGTTGGGGATGGTATCAAACAGGAAATTAGAAATGCGTGCGACAAAGGCAAAACAGTTATAATGGGTTACTTCAATCTACATATAGATTGGGTGAATCAAATTAGCAGGGGTGCTGAGGAAGAGGATTTTTTGGAATGTATGCGGGATAGTTATCTAAATCAACATGTAGAGGAACCAACGAGAGAGCAGGCTATTTTAGACTGGGTTTTGAGTAATGAGGAAGGTAGTTAGCCGTCTTGTTGTACGTGCCCCCTTGGGCAAGAGTGACCATAATATGGTTGAGTTCTTCATTAGGATGGAGAGTGACATTGTTAATTCAGAAACAATGGTTCTGAACTTAAAGAAAGGTAACTTTAAGGGTATGAGACGTGAATTGGCCAAGATTGACTGGCAATTAATTCTAAAAGGGTTCACGGTGGATATACAATGGAAGACATTTAAAGACTGCATGGATGAACTACAAAAATTGTTCATCCCAGTTTGGCAAAAGAATAAATCGGGGAAGGTAGTGCATCCATGGATAACTAGGGAAATCAGGGATAGTATCAAAGCAAAGGATGATGCGTACAAAGTAGCCAGAAAAAGCAGCATACCAGAGGACTGGGAGAAATTCAGAGACCAGCAGAGGAGGACAAAGGGCTTAATTAGGAAAGGAAAAATAGATTATGAAAGAAAACTGACAGGGAACATAAAAACTGACTGCCAAAGGTTTTATAGATATGTGAAGAGAAAGAGATTAGTTAAAACAAATGTAGGTCCCTTGCAGTCAGAAACAGGTGAGTTGATCATGGGGAACAAGGATATGGCGGACCAATTTAATAACTGCTTTGGTTCCGTCTTCACTAAGGAAGACATAAATAATCTGCCGGAAATAGCAGGGGACCGCGGATCAAAGGAGGAATTGAGTGAAATCCAGGTTAGTCGGGAAGTGGTGTTGGGTAAATTGAATAGATTGAAGGCCAATAAGTCCCCAGGGCCAGATAGGCTGCATCCCAGAGTACTTAAGGAAGTAGCTCAGGAAATAGTGGATGCATTAGTGATACTCTTTCAAAACTCTTTAGATTCTGGAGTAGTTCCTGAGGATTGGCGGGTAGCAAACGTAACCCCTCTTTTTAAGAAGGGAGGGAGAGAGAAAACAGGGAATTACAGACCAGTTAGTCTAACATCGGTAGTGGGGAAACTGCTAGAATCAGTTATTAAAGATGGGATAGCAGCACATTTGTAAAGTGGTGAAATCATTGGACAAAGTCAGCATGGATTTACGAAAGGTAAATCATGTCTGACGAATCTTGTGGAATTTTTCGAGAATGTAACTAGTAGCGTGGATAAGGGAGAACCAGTGGATGTGGTATATCTGGACTTCCAGAAGGCTTTCGACAAGGTCCCACACAAGAGATTAGTATACAAACTTAAAGCATACGGCATTAGGGGTTCAGTATTGATGTGAATAGAGAACTGGCTGGCAAACACGAAGTAAAGAGTAGGAGTAAACGGGTCCTTTTCACAATGGCAGGCAGTGACTAGTGGGGTACCACAGGGCTCAGTGCTGGGACCCCAGCTACTTACACTATATATGTTAATGATCTGGATGAGGGAATTGAAGGCAATATCTCCAAGTTTGCGGATGACACTAAGCTGGGGGGCAGTGTTAGCTGTGAGGAGGATGCTAGGAGACTGCAAGATGACTTGGATAGGCTGGGTGAGTGGGAAAATGTTTGGCAGATGCAGTATAATGTGGATAAATGTGAGGTTATCCAATTTGGTGGCAAAAACAGGAAAGCAGACTATTATTTAAATGGTGCCGATTAGGAAAAGGGGAGATGCAGCGAGACCTGGGTGTCATGGTACACCAGTCATCGAAAGTAGGCATGCAGGTGCAGCAGACAGTGAAAAAAGTGAATGGTATGTTAGCTTTCATAGCAAAAGGATTTGAGTATAGGAGCAGGGAGGTTCTACTTCAGTTGTACAGGGTCTTGGTGAGACCACACCTGGAGTATTGCGTACAGTTTTGGTCTCCAAATCTGAGGAAGGACATTATTGCCATAGAGGGAGTGCAGAGAAGGTTCACCAGACTGATTCCTGGGATGTCAGGATTGTCTTATGAAGAAGGACTGGATAGACTTGGTTTATACTCTCTAGAATTTAGGAGATTGAGAGGGGATCTTTTAGAAACCTACAAAATTCTTAAGGGGTTGGACAGGCTAGATGCAGGAAGATTGTTCCCGATGTTGGGGAAGTCCAGGACAAGGGGTCACAGCTTAAGGATAAGGGGGGAAATCCTTTAAGACCGAGATGAGAAAGACTTTTTTCACACAGAGAGTGGTGAGTCTCTGGAACTCTCTGCCACAGAGGGTAGTTGAGGCCAGTTCATTGGCTATATTTAAGAGGGAGTTAGATGTGGCCCTTGTGGCTAAGGGGATCAGAGGGTATGGAGAGAAGGCAGGTACGGGATATTGAGTTGGATGATCAGCCATGATCATATTGAATGGTGGTGCAGGCTCGAAGGGCCGAATGGCCCACTCCTGCACCTAATTTCTATGTTTCTAAGTTTCTTTCTGCAAAATGTACTTTCTAAATGTATATTCTTTCTGCAAAAATATACTTTTAACCAAACAACGTGAGAGTGAGAGGGGCAACAATTTTGGCTTTGAATCTGCCACTAGGTTTGCTGCTGCAGTACTAGATCACCTGTACTCACATGCAATTCATTTACACGAGTTTTATGCTGAAAAATGGCTTCAAGCCAATGTCCTTGATTATTTGCGTCATTTCTAATATACGTCTTCTAAAATTCCTTGCCTCTCCTCATGAAGCATTCAAAAGATCAGCTTATATATATTTTCAGAACATTATACAAATAACTGATACAGTTACGATGTGTGGTGCCACCAATCATTAGTGTAACTTAGATTTCTGGTGTTTTCTTGCAAGTTTTTGGCAATTTTAAAAGTTATTGAAACCTACACTTGACAAAAATGCTTTAATTCTCATCGCAACTGACATTTGTTGGGGATTTTTCCACTATGCTGTGTCACACAAAGATCAGCTGGAATAATCTAGCCAATGAATGGAATGGACTACTTTTTTGTCACGTGGCAAGGCATAGTGAAATTCTTTGCTTGCATACCCAAGGTATGCAAATAGTCGCCTCACGGGCTGACAAAGTTATAAAATACCCCTGCTGTCTCCTCCTTTGTTCTCTCTCATGTCCTCTCCTGTCCTGGCCTCTCCTCTCCCTCTCCCCTCCTGGCAGTGCCCCCACACCGGGTCCTCCATTATTCTTCCACCTAAGCATACCCGTTTATAATATACTAACAGGAGGGGAAGGAAAGAAGTAGAGGCACGAGTATTGGAGGTTGCAATGCTACAGCAGTTACACAGCAAAACAACCAAATATGATGCATCTTAGCTTAGATACAGCATGGAAACAGGCATTTCAGCCCAACGAGCCCATACCGACCATCGATTACCTGTGCACTAGTCTATGTCCTGCACACTAGGGGCAATTTACTAAAGCCAATTAACCCACACACCCATACATCTTTGGAATGTGGGAGGAAAACTGGAGCACCCAGAGAAAACCTATGCAGTCACAGGGTGAACATGCAAACTCTCTGCACAGCCAGCATCTCATAGTCGGATTGTACGCGGGTCTCTTGCGCTGTGAGACAGCAGCTCTTACCACTGTGCTGCCTTGACAGAAATGTTAACCGCAGAGGCAATTCTAAATATTTTGCACTGCAAATAATGTTGCCAATGTTGGCGTCAGCTGATAGTCAGATCACTTGCAGTCGAGACCTCGTCAGTGGTTTACGAGGGCTGTCACGTGACGTCATGAGGTTTTAAGGGGAGTGTCCTGCTACATAAGCATATCTCACTTGAGATCACCCGGGGGGGGGTGGGGGGGGGGGGTCATACAGGTAGCTGAGCTCGAGACAACACCCTTGCTCAACTGCAGCAACAATGACATTATGTTAGAGGACCAAACCGTATTTCGAACTTATTATCTCACTGAATAGTGCAACTGTTTATTCATCACATTTGGTTGCTGCTACATTTGGTGACCCCGCCGATCCAAATTGCGATTTTGAGATTTCTCCTGATACATGCAGCCTCTGGAGACCTGATGTCAGCAGAAGACAGCCCAACCCTGCTACTGCCAACCCGGCCCTACCGTAAGGTATGCCTCAAGGCCGCTCGGGTCAATAGGCGTGGTCCGGGCCTTGTGTGACGGCGCCAAACTCTCCCACCGCTCCCCACACCAACTGCTGCAGGAGCTGTGTTTAGCAAAAAGACCCCCCCCCGCCCCCAGCATCACCGATGTCCGCCTGACGACCCCTGCGGAGAGAGATGGGGGCCCACCCCATTACCCTGCCGGCCACTGCCCAAGGCCTCTCTAAAATAGAATAATATATTAAAATTTTTTAATTAAGGGGGGGGGGGGATAAAATATAATAAATTTTATAAATAATAATATAATATAAAAAAAAAAAAGGGGGTTATAAAAAAATTTTTAAAAATAAAATTAGATAAAAATAATATCTATTTTATAAAAAATTATGAAGAACAAAAAAAATAAAATAAAAAAATTGAATTCCCTTTTTTTAGAAAAATAAAAATTTAGATATGATACAGCGGCCTTCACTGGGGGCGGCTGCCTGAAGGATCCTCACCAGCGTGGAACCCGAAGATCCCTGGGCGCTGGCAGCCGGTCAGGGTTGTGGTCGTCCCAGCATCGGCCAGTCGTGAGTCGGTGGTCCCGCGACGGATCCCTCGGCAGCTTCCAGTCTCCGTCAAGGGCGCAGCAGCACAGCCAGTCTCCGACGACCTCGCCGATGCTGGGTGGAGTCCCTACCTGCAGCGGTGGGGCGAGGCCCGTCAATGCCGGCCCCGCATGCATCCAGGAAAAGCCTCGGTTGACCGTCTTTAAAGGCCGCCTCAGCCGGCCGCCGTTGGCTACTGCCACAAGGCCGATGCAGTGACTGCAAAAACGGTCACCGCGGCCGGCCGGAAGAGACCTTCCCTGACCACCGTCAACTGCACCATCTTCAGATCTGCTGCGTCCAGCGGTGCAGCCTGACCGCCATCCACAGCGCTACCTTCCGGCCGATGCCGTCGCTGCACCTGACCACCTGGGGCAACAGCGCCACCTTCAGGTCGGATGCTATCACTGCATCCTCCAGTTTTCCAGCACAACTTCCATCCTGCACTATGGACATTGGATAATTTGAACTTTCCTACCACTTTGAGCACTTGATTGCTCAATATAGTTTGTTTTGTGTTATATTTCACTTTTTTACACTGTATCACCATGCCGGGTTTAGCAATTAATTTATTCTGTTCTTCTTTGTTTGCATTGTTGTCAACATCGGTCCCAGTCCCGTTGCTGGTTGCCGTAACAATTACTCAGGACATGATCCCCTGCTGGTCGAGAGATGCGATTGTGTACTCGTCCATCCTGCGGCTTTTTGCACGTGATCTCCTTGCACCCCTCAGGCATACAGCTGAGATGGCCCACAGCCGGAGCGTTGACTGCGCCCGCGAGCCCCACTGCCCCCCGACCCACCGGCCGGGCAGGTGGGTGCCTCCGACCCACAGCAGGAGCTGCCCTCGACCATGCATGCACACCTTTCTTGTCAGAAGATTAGCGTGTTCTATTCCTTCACTCCAGTTCTGGGGGGGGGGGGGTTGTCCTGTGGCCATCAGTGATAGTCAGATCACTTGCGGTCGGTCGAATCCTCGTCAGTGATTACGAGGGCTGTCACATGACGTATGGGGTTAAGGAGTGTACCTGCTACATAAGCATATATCACCTTGAGATCACCCGAGTCAACAGGTTAGCTGAGCTCGAGACACACACCCTTGCTCAGCTGCAACACCCATTGTTATTAGAGGACCAAACAGTATTTCAAACCTAATATCTTATGAATAATGCAATGTTTAATTCACCACGTTTGGTGCCGCTACACCGATATCTTTTTCACAACTGTCCTTACATTCACACCATGATAAATCTGTTCAAAGTGTTAAACATAGCCACTGCCTTTTCAGAAGTGTGAACTGAACCAGATATTCAATCCTTTCCTCAAAAGCTTAATAATAAAATGTTTAGTCAGCAAATGGGAAACATGAGTTAAAAACTCAAACATTAGATAGATCACACTTTTTCCGTGCATTGTTCATGTTTGGTTAGTTTTCATTTTTATGCAACATAGTACATCAAAGCTGTGTACAGCAAGGAATGAAAATTTTGGACAGAAATATTGTCTATGTCTTTGGAGAGAAAAACCCCCCCCAAACCCCCACTACAGTTTTTTTAAAATAAAGAAATGGGGTTTTTTGTTTTTATTAGGGGATCATTTATCTCACTACTGCACAGAAACCCGACTTTAGGCAAATTGTGGAGATATCAAAAAGCAAAAAAAAAACTACAGATGCTGGAAATTCATAGAGAAAAAAAATGTAAGTTTTTTTTTTTTTCAGAATCAATTTACATTTAATTAGATCAACTACTTGAAAAGTTAAATTTACCACTCTATACATGCAGCTTAAACTACTGACTGTTTCCAGCATTTTCTTAATATTTTAATAATTGTCTCTCCTACATTATTAGTGAAATAGTGAAGTATTTGTAACCCTCTGTTGCTTCATGAGGTTAAGAGAGATACTGTAACCCAAGAGTACAGTGATACTGCCTTAATGAATACTGTCCAGTATAACTTACATCCACTGTAACTAAGTGATTTGAAAGACATTTGCTTATCAAGGATAGACACAAAGTGCTGGAGTAGCTCAATGTGTCAGGCAGCATCTCTGGAGAAAAGGAATGGGTGCCCGGTCCTGAGCCGAAACATCATCCAATCCTTTTTCTCCAGAGATGCTTGCTTGACCCACTAAGCTTTTTCTCCAGGACTTTGATATAAACCCAGCATCTGCAGTTCTTTGTTTCTACACGTTGCCTAACAAACTTGCCTTTCACTTTGCCTCCACTTGAATTTGGGTATCACACAACAGGTGGCTTCTAACTTTGTTGCAGGCCATCTGGGTAACAGGAAACATAAAGTGCCCTCCATAATGTTTGGGACAAAGACTTTATTTTATTTATTAAATTAACTTATTTGCCTCTGTACTGCACAATTTGAGATTTGTAATAGAAAAAAAAAAATCACACGTGGTTAAAGTGAACATTGTCAGATTTTAATAAAAGCCATATTTATACATTTTGGTTTCACCATGTAGTAATTACAGCTGTTTATGCATAGTCCCCCCATTTCAGGACACCTTAATTTTTAGGACACATGGCATCACTTTGTAATTGCTCAGGTGTGTTTAATTGCATCCTTAATACAGGTATAAGAGAGCTCCCAGCACCTAGTCTTTCCTCTAGTCTTTCCATCACCTTCTGAAACATTTATTGCTGTTTATCAACATGAGTACCAAAGTCGTGCCAATGAAAGTCAAAGAAGCCATTATGAGACTGAGAAACAAGAATAAAACTGTTAGAGACATCAGCCAAACCTTAGGTTTACCAATATTAACTGTTTGGAACATCATTAAGATGAAAGAGAGCTTACTAATCAATAGACAATAGACAATGGACAATGGACAATAGGTGCAGGAGTAGGCTATTCGGCCCTTTGCACCAGCATCGCCATTCAATGTTATCATGGCTGATAACCATCCCCAATCAGTACCACGTTCCTGCCTTCTCCCCATATGACTCCTCTATCTTTAAGAGTCTCCACCGCCCTCTGAGGCAGAGAATGCCACAGACTCACAACTCTCTGTGTGAAAAAGTGTTTCCTCATCTACGTTCTAAATGGCTTGCCTCCTATTCTTAAACCGTGGCCCTGGTTCTGGACACCCCCAACATCGGGAACATGTTTCCTGCCTCTAGGGTGTCCAAACTCTTAATAATCTTATATGTTTCAATAAGATCCCCTCTCATCCTTCTAAATTCCAGATTATACAAGCCCAGCCGCTCCATTCTCTTCCTTTTGTGCACATCAAGATAATTGCATTGGTCGAAACAGGGCGGACCACGTGAAGTTTGCACTCTTTCACCCGCTCCATTCTCTCAGCAAATGACAGTCCCGCCATCCCGGGAATTAACCTTGTAATTCTACGCTGCACTCCCTCAATAGAAACAATGTCCATCCTCAAATTAGGGGACCAAAACTGCACACAATACTCCAGGTGTGGTCTCACTAGGGCCTTATACAACTGCAGAAGGACATCTTTGCTCCTATACTCAACTCCTCTTGTTATGAAGGCAAACATGCCATTTGCTTTCTTCACTGCCTGCTGAACAAGGACCCCCAGATCCTGTTGTACTTCCCCTTTTCCCTTCTTGACACCTAGATAATAATCTGCCTTCCTGTTTTTGCTTCGAAAGTGGATAACCCCACATTTATCCACATTAAAGTGCATCTGCCATGCATCTGCCCACTCACCAACCTGTCCAAGTCACCCTGCATTCTCATAGCATTCTCCTCACAGTGGAGATACACAGCCACCCTTTTTGTCATCTGCAAATTTGCTAATGTTACTTTGAATCCATCTAAATAATTGATGTATATTGTAAATAGCTGCGGTCCCAGCACCGAGCCTTGCGGTACCCCACTAGTCACTGCCTGCCATTTTGAAAGGGACTGTTAATCTCTACTCTTTGTTTCCTGTCTGCCAACCAATTTTCTATACATGTCAACACTCTACACCCAATACCACGTGCCCTAATTTTGTGCCCTAATTTTGTCCACTAATCTCCTATGTGGGAACTTTTCAAATGCTTTCTGAAAGTCCAGGTACACTACATCCACTGGCTCTCCCTTGTCCATTTTTTCTAGTTACATCCTCAAAAATTCCAGAAGAATAGTCAAGCACGATTTCCCCTTCGTAAATCCATGCTGACTCGGACCGATCCTGTAACTGTTATCCAAATTGGCCGCTATTTCAATTTTTATGATTGACTCCAGCATCTTCCCCACCACCGATTGTCAGGCTAACTGCGTTATAATAACGTTTTCTCTCTGCCTTTCTTAAAAAGTGGGATAACATTTAGCTACACCTCCAATCCACAGGAACTGGTCCTGAATCTATAGAACTTTGGAAAATGATCACCAATGCATCCATGATTTCTGGAGCCACTTACCTGGGATGCAGACCATCAGACCCTGGGGATTTATCAGCCTTTAGTCCCATTAGTCTACCCAACACCATTTCCTTCCTAATGTGGATTTCCTTGTTCCTCCGTCACCCCAGATCTTCTGGCCACTAGTACATCAGGAAGATTGTTTGTGTCGACCTTAGTGAAGACGGATCCAAAGTACCTGCTCAACTCATCTGCCATTTCCTTGTTCCCCATAATAAATTCACCTTTTTCAGTCTTCAAGGGTCCAACTTTGATCTTAACAAATTTTTTCCTCATCACATACCTAAAGAAACTTTCACTATCCTCCTTATATAAAAACATAGAAACATAGAAAATAGGTGGAGGAGTAGGACATTCGGCCCTTTGAGCCTGCACCGCCATTCAATATGATCATGGCTGATCATCCTGAGGTATCCTGTACCTCCATACCCCCTGATCCCTTTAGACACAAGGGCCACATCTAACTCCCTCTTAAATATAGCCAATGAACTGGCCTCAACTACTTTCTGTGGCAGAGAATTCCACAGATTCACCGCTCTCTGTGTGAAAATGTTTTTTTCTCATCTCGGTCCTAAAAGACTTCCCCCTTATCCTTAAACTGTGACCCCTTGTTCTGGACTTCCCCAACATCGGGAACAATCTTCCTGCATCTAGCCTGCCCATCCACCTTTAAGATTTTGTAAGTTTCTATAAGATCCCCCCTCCCCTCTTCTAAATTCTAGCAAGTACAAGCCGAGTCTATCCAATCTTTCTTCATATGAAAAGTCCCTGCCAGCCAGGAATCAGTCTGGTGAACCTGCTCTGTAACTCCCTCTATGGCAAGAATGTCTTTCCCTCAGATAGGAGACCAGAGATTCCTGGCTAGCTTACCGTGCAAATGGACTGGCAGGCCAAGGAAGTCCTCCACAGAAGAGGACAGAATAATTCTCTCTATAATAAAGATAAATCACCAAACACCTGTCCAACAGATCAGAAAACGCATCTTCAGGAGTCAGGTGTGGATTTGTCAATGACCACAGTCCACAGAAGACTTTGTGAACAGAATACAGAGGCTACACTGCAAGATGCAAACCACTGATCACCCGAAAATATAGGATGGCCAGGTTACAGTTTGCCAAGAAGTACTTAAAAGAGCAACAACAGTTCTGGAAAAAGGGTCTTGAGGACAGATGAGATGAAGATTAACTTACATCAGAGTGATGGCAAGAGCAAAATATGGAGAGAAGGAACTGCCCAAGATCCAAAGCATACCACCTCATCTGTGAAACACAGTGGTGGGGGTGTTATGGCCTGGGCAATGCATGGCTGCTGAAGGTACTGGCTTACTTATCATCATTTGATCCTACAACTGCTGATGGTAGGAGCATAATGTATCTTGATGTCTATAGACATATCCTATCTGCTCAAGTTCAAACAAATGCCTCAAAGCTCATTGGCTGGCGGTTCATTCTGCAGCAAGACAATGATCCCAAACATACTGCTAAAGCAACAAATGAGTATTTCAAAGCTAAAAAAATGTCAATTCTCATGAGTGGCCAAGTCAATCACCCAATCTGAACTCAATTGAGCATACCTTTCATATGCTGAAGAGAAAACTGAAGGGGACTAGACGCAAAAACAAGCATAAGCTAAAGTTGGCTGCAATACAGGCCTGGCAGAGCATCACCTGAGAAGACACCCAGCAACTGGTGATGTCCATGAATCGCTCTCTTCAAGCAGTCTATTGCATGCAAAGAATCTAAACATGACAACTTTCATTTACTGACATTGCTGTGTCCCAAAACACATGGTGTCCTGAAATGGGCAGAAAATTGTATAAACCATTGCTGTAATTTCTACGTGGTGAAACCAAATGTATAAAAATGGCCTTTATTAAAATCTGACAATGTTGCACTTTAACCACGTATGACATTTTTGTAAACAAATCTCAAATTGTGGTATACAGAGGCAATATAAATAAATGATGGGTCTTTGTCCAAACATTAGGAGGCACTGTATATCATGTGCCATTCATCAACTACAACTCAACCATTCAACTCTATTATTCTCTCCAAACCTATCACTAAGCTCCCGAGACACTGTACCTCCTTTGCAATTGGATATTTGGCTTCCTTTCTCAGCCGATCTAAAACAGTGTGGATCGGTAAACATCTCCTCCTCGCTGACATTGCGCAACACAGGTGTGTCTAGGTTGTGTGCTTAGCCTTCTACTTTACACCCATGACTGTGTAACGAAGCACAGCTCTAAAGTCATCTATTAAATTCACAGACTACAGCACAGTTTGGTTTTAGAGATACAGCGTGGAAACAGGCCCTTCGGCCCACTGCGTCCGCAAGGACCAGTGATCCCCGCCACATTATCCACACCATCCTAATAGGGACAATTTATTACATTTATATACAAAGCGAATTAACCTACAAACCCGTACGTCTTTGGAGTGGAGGGAGGAAACAAAATGTTGGGAGAAATCCCACGCAGGTCTCACGGGGAGAAATACAAATTCTGCACAGACAAGCACCCAGGTTTCTGGCGCGCTGTAAAGGCAGCAATTCTACGCTGCGCGATTGTGCTGCCCAGTTATTGTTGGGATTGTTGGCCCAATCACAGCGGGTGACGAGTCAGTGTGACGGGAAAGAGATGGAACGCCTGATTGAATGGTGTCACTGCAACAACCTTTCACTCAAAGTCAACAAAGCAAGAAACTAATCGCTGACTTCAGAAAGAGTAAATCAAAGACTATGCTTCAGTTTTCATTGGTGGGGGCGGGGTGGAGAGAGTTCGCAGCTTCAAACTCTGGGCATTAACTTCTCGGATGACCTGTGCAGCACATAGAAACACATCACAAAGAAAGCATGGTAGCACCTTACAATTTTAAAGAGAATTGACAGGTCTCTGAAAACTTCTGCCAATGCACGGTAGAAAGTATCCTAATGTCGCATCATGGCCTGGTACGGCAATTCAAAGCACAACTTCAATGCAGATAGGGGTGGACAGGCTAGTCCATCAGAGCACAGTCCCCACCACCTCCCTTCTTTCCTTTGAAAGCATCTAAGAGCTCAATGGCATCATCTTCTAACAAGGATCCCCATCACGGCCCTCTTTTCACTGGTATCGCCGGGCATATGGCACGAATCCTGAAGCCCCACACCACCAGGTTCAGGACAACTACTTTCCTACAGCTAATAGGTTCGCGACCTGACCTACAGAACCCTAAATCCTACCTCAGCAACGGAAAACTATGGACCCACTCTTGAACGAGCATAGACTTGTTTCTTGAATGGTTTGTACTTTGCACTAAACGTTTTTTTATTATACCTTTTTTTTCTTTTCACAGTCTATTAGAATTGATGTGTGGTTTCATTGTGCCTGTACCTGATATAGTTGTGCATATAACAATAAACTTGACCTGACTTGTCAATTCAATGTATGATCCAATTATTCCCAAACAAGGGGGGCGAATTTCTAGGCAGAGAGGGAAGACATGCTCCTGTCAACAGTGTTATTATACGATCCAGATGAATATCTGCTTCTTGTGTAGTTTTCACTGGCACACATTATTGGGAACTCTAACTCCTGGTGCAATGTGCTTACCCCTTGTGCTTTCTGCCTGCGGGTAGAGGATATCCGAGATGACGGTTTCAGGTGGTACAGCCACAAGCTCATTCCAAACGTCTTTGGTGTAAAAATCAACAGTGTGCACGTTCGCTATTTTGAGGTAAAAAGTCCAGGAAGTCGATGAGATATTTGATTTTGCTTTGACCAAGTCAAGCCCCACGTCAGCGGGAGAGCGACATCGCGAGTGGGGAAGAACCGTCACGGCCAATAAGCCAAGTTCTGCAGGAAAGGCCGGTCCAAGTGGGGCTGAGGGAGGTTCACTGAGGTGTTAGAACATTCCAGAGTACCAGTTCGAGTCAAGACTGACTACTCCCTCCCGGGCGCTGTGCAACTCTGTGTGGAAGATCCTCTGATATTTACTGGAGATCCTAGATCTCTATCTTTAAAAAAAAAACGCAACTGGGCGCAAAGTGCTGTAGTAACTCAGCCGGACGGGCAACATATGTGGTGTGGAGGGCAGGGCAGGGATGGATGGGTGAAGTTTCGGGGCGAGACCCTTCTGCAGACTGAAGCGCGCCTGAAGTACGGGCGGATGGAGGCTCCGCGCACGCACGCACGCGCACGGCGTCGCGGGAACGAGCCCGCGCCCTCATCAAGTCGACGGGAGCAAGATGGCGCCGAGCGGCGGATCGCGGGGACATTTTCGAGGCGGCGGCGGCGGCGGCGGAGGAGGATCGCGGGGACATTTTCGAGGCGGGGCGGCGCGGTTCGCGGAGACTCCATGATCGTGGATCCCGCGACCCTGTGATGGTGACGACGGTCCACTGCCCGGCAAACCGTGCCAAGGGCGCGAGTCGCCCAGACAAGACCGCGATTTCAAAAAAGAAGTACCAGAGGAACCCAATCATTTCAAGAAGTTGGGGGCAGTGTGAAGGAAGGTGAGGATGGCGAGCGGGGTCCGTCTTTTACTGGCCGTTTGGTCGCACGTTGGACGAAATGTTCATGAATGCACAACTCGCTCTTTTGTCGATTCATCTGCTAAACCCAATTGAGCGCCAACTGCAGTCCAGCGGCAGCTCAGTCAGGACTTCTGTCAGAGTTCAGGGCAAAAAAGGCATGTTAGTTCGAGGTCTTCTTTATACATCATTGCGGACATATTATGTTGCAGATCAGCATTATTGGGTCCGTTTTGGTACATGCAGACGTGAGAGAAAGATCTCATCAGCACCAAATGAAAGAAATGCAAATGATGTGCTGCTTCACCTTGCTGCTTCAAACTGTTGTTTTTTTGTTGTTTTGAGTTTGTGGATTCTGGAAAGGAGTGAGGTGAACGGGCGTCCGTTGTATTTCCTGACTTTCATGGGGGAGGGTGGGAAATGGGAGGGTGGGAGTAGCAGCGGGCAATTTACTTTTTTTTTGCTAGGCGGAGAGCAGTTTGCCAGTGTGAAAGCTCAGAGATGAGGGGAAAGAAAGGAGATGTGGTTGATAGATCAATTGCTATGGTGGAGGGGAAAGCCACCAGTTATGGAAAAACAGATATCCCAGAACCACTGTTGTGGAACATTTTACAACTGAAACAGAAACTGAGAATTGAATTGAGTTCTTACTCAAAGCAGAGCAAGAGCAGGTTTTGTCAAGATAGCTTTGGATGCTGTGGGCCTGGTATGGATATTTGGTTGCTACTCAATCCCTTGTGAGATGAAATGTAGGGGGGGAAATGGAAGATAGAATAAGATGTGTCCATGTAAAACTAAAAAGCAGCACAAAAGATGTTACCAAAAGTATATTACTTTTTTGTGAGTTCTGTACAAAATGTTGGCCACTAGTACACTGTCACAATCATAGATGTTGTAGATGTGTGAGGTAGGAGAGGGGTGCAGGTGTGGTGAGCTATAGGAGATGATGCAAGTTCTATTTTGATGTCTCTCGCCATGAGTCATTGCTTTTGCTGATCGCAGTTCAATATTCAATAATATAATGAAATAATTAAAAACATCTTTTTGATTTGGAGAAAGTAAGGTGGAGTTATGATAGATGTTACAATTAATGACAAAACCCTAAACAACATTGATGTGCAGAGGGGGATTTTGGAGTCCGAGTTCATAGCTCACTAAAGGGGGAAGACATGTAGATTGGGTTCTTTAAGACTTTGGTTAGGCTTCATTTGGAGGAATTGTGCGCAGTTTTGCATAAAGGCCTGTCTTCCGGTGCGAGTTGACCCCACGAGTGACCCCGAGTTTTCACTCGCGGTAATCACGTACAATTAACGTAGCATGGGGAACGTCGGAACTCACGAGCGCAACTTAGCAAACTCGTAGGCACTAACGGCAGGAAACCCGTGAAAACTTATTAACTCGTTGAAAAAAAAATTCAAACATGTTTGAGGTTTTCCACGAGTCAAATTAGTGTTCAAGTTAAAAAATGAAACATTTAAACTCGTTGTATGTTATAACGTAGTGGCCCGTGCGTTTTAGGGTGTTTTACCTTAGTGACTCGTGAGTGTACCGTGGGCATTCTTTAACTCAGCGGGGACACGTCAGCATCTCTGGAGAAAGATGGAATGGGTGACGGGATGACGTTTCCAAATTTCTGCTACGTCTTTGGCGTCCTTCTCAGATGGTAAAGCTGCAACTTTTTAAATGACATATGACAATCTTTAACTCTTCACATTTTACAGGATTGGATGCGAAATCTTGTGTATTCTGGCCATTCTCCATCACATATTGAGTGAGGGACGGGTGGGGAGCGGGGAACCATGGTGGATGTCTAAAGGAGATGTAACTCCAGGGGCACTGCCCCACACACTGGACCCTTGACTGAAGCCCAGGGACTGCTCAGATCACAGACGTCCGCCCTCTTTAATCTGACTCCCCTACTCGTCCATTCTGCTGGAGCCCATCCTCAAATCCCACCGGGAAGAGTAGGGCATCCCAGTTGAAAGGTGCAGCAGTACAGAGTGGTGTCCAGGGCATTTAGTGCCATCTCTCTGACACACACACGTAGACAAGAAAGCGTCAGGGGCACGGTGGTGATGGGCAGACATGGACTGTGGGAAAGTCCCTGTGTGAGGACGGCTGGATCCTGTCTTGATTTAGTTTGTGCTGATTGGAATTATTACTGTCACTCTCTGTATTACCCTCTTGATTTCACATTGTTTGTTGCACCAAGGTTTGGAAAGCTCACAAAGTGTTCTGTGCTTCCAGTGATTGTGATTGAACTGTAACATTGCAATTTCATAAGCTCAAAAAACGAGACATCTAAACAAAAAGGATCTTGATGTGAATGACTTTGTGTGTATGTCTCCCCGTGACCTGCGTTGGGTTTTATCCGAGATCTTCGACTTCCTCCCAACACTCCAAAGATGTTCAGGTTTGCAGGTTAATTGGCTTTCAGATTCAGATTCCTTTATTGTCATTCAGACCTCTCTCGGTCTGAACGAAATTTTGTTACCTTGCAGTTCATAACATGTAATAAATTAAAACAAAACACACAATAAAACACATAATTTAACATCCACCACAGTGAGTTCACCAAGCACCTCCTCACTGTGGTGGAAGGCAATAAGTCTTAAAGTCTCTGTCTTTTTCCCCTACTTGTTCCCCCTCTGTACTGAGGCAATCTCCAGGCCCCCGACGCCACCGTCCACCAGGCCCGCGGGCCGAGCCTCCCGAAGCCAGGCCGCCGCCGCCGCCGGAACACCCAACCACAGCCCCCAGCCAGGATCGACCACGGAACGCCGGAGCCGCCGGGCTCTGAAGCCGGGCCACCGCCGGAGCACCGCTGGGAGCGCCGCAGCCGGGCCGCTGCTGGAGCACCGCTGGAGAGCCGCTGGAGCGCCGAAAGAAAATCCCCCCGAAGAGCCGGGCCCGCTGCTGGAGCACCCTGCTGGAAGCGGCGCCGGAGCGCCGAAGCCGGGCCGCCGCTGGAACACCCGCTGGAGAGCCGCCGGAGCGCCGAAGCGGGCCTGCCGCTGCTGGAAAACACCGCTGGAGAGCCGCCGGAGCCCCGAAGCGCGGGCCCGGGCTGCTGCTGGAACACCCGCTGGAGAGCCCCGCCGGAGCCCCGAAGCCGGGCCGCTGCTGGAACACCCGCTGGAGCCGCCGGAGCGCCAATAGCCGGGCCGCTGCTGGAAACACCCGCGCTGGAGCAACTGCTGGAGCGCCGAAGCCCGAAGCCGGGGCCGCCGCCGCCGCCGGCTGGAAACACTGGGAGCTCTGAACGCTCGCCACAGCTCGAGGCCACCAGCTCCGCCATTAGGTCCTCCAGCACAGACGGGAGACGTGGATGACGGGGGACACGACAAGAAAAAGGTCGCATCCCCCCGAAGGGAGAGACCAAAACCTTGTTTCTCCCACCCTCCCCCCCCCCCCCACCCCCCCCCCCCCCCCCCCCCCCCACAAAAACACAGCCTAATAAACCAAAATTCTAAACTAAAAACAGACACAAAAGGACGAAAAAAAAAAAAGAAAAAAACAGACGGACTGCAGGTGAGCCGCAGCTGCCACGCAGCAGCGCCACCACTTCCGGCTTGTACAAGTTGTCCCTAGTGTGGGTTTTAGGATGGTGTTAATGTGCAGGGATCTTTGGTCGGCACAGACCAGGTGGGCTAAAGGGCCTGTTTCCGCGCTGTATTCTCTAAAGTATTTAAATAGACAAGGCAGGGAAAGGATAAGGACCTATTTGAGCAAAATGCGATTAGTGCGGATGGGTAAAAAGGATGTGAAGGGATGGTTCTGTGCTGTTTGACTCTGTAATTCTATTATCAGGCAATGACCAACAAAAGAGATTGGTAACACTTTTCGAACAACATTCACTGACAATCCCGGGTCCAATGATATGGGCTCCACCACGGTTGGGAGTCTATCCTGCTGCAGACCCTTCTTCCATCTTCTCAACGCCAGCCAAACACCATCCTTGGCCAGTTCCACTGAGGTCAAATTCTTCTTGGGCCGCGCTTTGTCAGGGACCTCCCCCTCCACCTTCCTGCCATGAGGCCCCAGCTTAACAGGGATCTAAGGCACATGCATATGTCTCCACTATAGGGTGGCGACCCTCGGAGAAGTCCCAGCCTCACAAACCAAACTCAAACACACCAATAATTAATTAAAGCAGCCTGGAGCAAGATGGTTTGCCCTTGATTTAAATTTATAAAATCATCCCGTCACCCATTCCTTCTCTCCAGAGATGCTGCCTGCCCGCTGAGTGACCATACTGAGGGAATACCCATGTATATGAAGCAGAGAGAAACGTGAGTTCTTCATGGCTCTGCCCGACTTTTGAGAATGGATTTGGTGGTTTGTACCCACTCCCCCTCCCTGCTCACCCACCCACCAAGCCAGCCAGCCGGAATCCTCCCTCCTCGTTACAGTGGGTGAAGCGACATTTCCAAGAGAATGGGGTCAGAGATGGGGCCGCGTTGGGGATGGAGAGCAGGGCAGATGAGGTGCACCAAAAGGAACAAACAGTTGATGGCTGCAAGGGGCAGGCGGGCAGTGGTCTTGTGCTCCATGCGTGGTAGACCGCTCTTCCCCCTGCTAACGCCACACACAGAACGAGAGAGATGATGAATATGAGAATGATCACCAGCTTAGCCTGGCACTGGACGGTGCGCATTTTACCTTTGTAGGCCATATCAATAGACGCAGCCGCGCTGAATTCTATTTTTAACTCAATGCCGCAGGATGGCGTTGTCTTCTTTTTACACTGTTGCTTCGCCGGCCTCCTCCTGCTTGTGCACAATGGCAGCGTGTGCGGGAGGCCGAGATCATGCTTAGTTTTTGTTTAAGTTTGAAATTGAATAAACTATCAATACGAATCAGAAGTATACTTACTGTTATTAGATGGCTATCCTCTATTTGTACTTTAAAAAGGCTTTCATTCAAGTTGGCTCAAGAGTACCCGGGAGAGAACCGTGGTATACTCGGGGAGAGGAACTTGGAACATCACAAAACTCTTAGAAGTAACGGCCAGAAACTTAGTCATAACCGTGGGAACGTCGGATAAAACTCTTTTTTAATAAAACTGGAGTCTCGGTACAAAACCACGGAGTCTCACAATAAAAAAATCGGGATACCTCGTGGTCGTCAACTCGCACCGTGAGGCAGGCCATTACTCTGTTAAACAGAAGATGTGGGAAGCTTTGGAGAGAAGGCCATTGGCTTGGATTGCTTTCTCTTATATATTTTGACAGAAGTATATATAAAATGCGTGAGAGACATAGATAAGATAGGCAGTCAGAACCTTTCTCCCACAGCGTGAAACGGATGCCCTCCCCCCCCCCCCCCCGCCCCGCCCCCTAGCTCACTAAGAATCCCTCCCGCATCCCCCCCCCTCTGCTCCTCCCTGAGAATGGTGAGTGGAGGAAAATATAATGGAGATGTGCAGGGCAAATTATTAATTTTACACAGAGAGTGGTGGGAACTTGGAATGCATTGTCAGAGGTAAGTGGTGGTGGCAGATACCATAGTGGCATGTAGTAAGAAGCTAATTGCTAGCATGTGGATTTGCACGGAACTGGAGGGATATGGATCACTTGCGTACTGATTGATAGTTCAGCTGGGCATCATGTTTTTTTTTGGTGCTCAACTTTTGGGACGAAACGGGCGTGGCCCTGTGCGATACTGTTTTAAATACTATGTTTAGACATACAAAACAGCTGGAGTAAACGCACGCGGAGAGACAGTATCTCTGGACGAGAGAAGGATGGGTGATGTTTCGTGTCGGGACCCTTCTTCAGACTGGTTAGGGGTAAGGGAAACGATGATGTAGAGGAGATAAAGAACTATGAATGAAAGACATGCATAAAAGATGATAAAGGAAACATTGTTAGTTGTTTGATGGGTGAAAGACAAGAAGCTAGTGCGACTTGGGTAAGTGTGGGATAGAGAGAGGGAATACTGGGGCTAACTGAAGTTAGAGAAATCAATATCATACCACTGGGGCTGTAAAGTTATCCAAGTGAAATATGAGAGAGACGGGCGATCCTCCAATTTGTGTTTACCCTCACTCTTGACAATGGAGGAGACCTAGGATAGAAAGGTCTCCTTGGGAATGGGAAGGAGAATTAAAGTGTCTAGCAACCAGGAGATCAAGTAGGTTCAGGCGGGACTGAGCAAAGGTGTTTATTCTACATCGCATGTCCTCATTCATTACGGAACGGGGGTTTCTCCTCTCCCATCATAGAGACGAGGCCTTCATTCGTGTCTCCCCGGTACCACACTCAGCTCCTGCCCCCTGGGCTCCCATTCCCCTAGTCGCAACAGAGACAGAGACCCCCAGTTCCTTACCTTTCACCATCAGCCGTCGCATATAACACACATAATCCTCCAAAAATCTTTGCCATGTCGATGTCCTGGTATGGAACACTCATCGTTGGGCGCCGATGCAGCGTAGACGGCGGAATTTGGAGTAGGGGATAGTCTTTGCAGGAAGCAGGGTGGAAAGAAAGAAGTGTGGTCGAGATAGTCTGTGGGGTCAGTGGGTTTGTAATAGAATGTCAGTCGATAGTCTATTTCTTGTGGGAGGCTGTGAGATCAAGAAAGGGGAGGGAGGTGTCAGAGATGGTCCAAGTAAATTTGAGTGCATGATGGAAAATTGGTTGAAGAAGTAGATGAAGTCCATGAAGTTACAAAGAGGTAAGCATAGCTGGGGCCCATGTGGGATGCCATAGCTTGGACTTGGAGGAAGTGGGAGGAGTCGAAGGAGTTGTTAAGGGTGAGGACAGTTCTGTTAGGTGAGAGTAGACGTGTTAGTGTGAGGGAAATTGGATGGTAGTTCAGATGTTAGAACGAGTTCTACCAGTATGAATGAAAAATGGTTGCAGAGGGACTCTGGTTAGCCTGCCTCTGTTCGGGAGATCTGTTCAACAGCCATTTCTTTTGTGGGTTGAGGTATAGAGGGTTTCAACATCCTTGGTGAAGATGAGATGTTGTCAACTTTAAACAAAACTGTTGAACTGGCACGAGGACATCAAAGTTCTCATGCATGTAAGTAAGCATGCATGCATGCATGCAAATATAAAGAGTAGAAACACGAGATAGGTAGGAATAGCAAAACAAGTTCATTGGGACGAGAGTTAGCTAAATCATGGACATTTCTATTCTTGGAAACAATGTTTAATGTTTCTGAAATACTTTGAATCTACTTGATAAATATTAAATATGGTTAAAAACAGGTACATTAAAAATGTTTATAAACATTAAAATAAATCAATTGTTAATGTAGTAAAGTTCCTTGCATCTGTTGCTCTGAATTGAAGTGTGTGGGTTGCTGTGCTTGAGTTTTGCCAAGTACAGTCTGACGAGTGGATTTTCCTACCCACAAATATATTTGTTAATTTGTTGCAACTGAAAGCTTCCATGAGGATTAGTCAAATTTTCAAAGGATTTCTTACATTATGGATGGAAATAATTAGAGATGAAATTATTGTGATCTACACTTTCAGAAAATGTTATTTCTGAGATGTTACGCTCTTGAAAGTAAAATTTTGTGGTTTATTGAGGACCAGTTGCAAAAAAGAGATTTAATTAACCTGATTTTCTTAATCTCTTATTTCACTTTTTTTAACCATTTTGTTTGTTTTCAAATTCCATTGCTTTTTAACAATATACAAAATATTGGTCAGTCTCCAGCAATGTCCATTCTTCTTGCAAATAAGATAGTTGTTTTGCGAATAAGAAGTTGCAGTGAAAAAAAGCAATTATTCTTGCAAATATGATAGTTGCAGTGAAAAAAGCAAAATGGTATGTTAGCTTTCATAGCAAAAGGATTTGAGTACAGGGAGCAGGGAGGTTCTTATTCAGTTGTACAGGGTTCTTGGTGCAGGACCACACCTGGAGTTATTGCGTACAGTTTTGGTCTCCAAAATTTGAGGAAGGACATTATTGCCATAGAGGGTGTGCAGAGAAGGTTCACCAACTGATATCCTGGGATGTCAGGATGTCTTATGAAGAAAGACTGGATAGACTCGGTTTATATACTCTCTGGAATTTAGGAGATTGAGAGGGAATCTTATAGAAAACTTACAAAATTCTTAAGGGGTTGGAAGGCTAGATGCAGGAAGATTGTTCCGATGTTCTTGGGGAAGTCCAGGCCAAGGGTCACAGCTTAAGGATAAGGGGGAAATCCTTAAAAGACCGAGATGAGAAGACTATTTTCACACAGAGAGTGGTGAGTCTCTGGAACTCTCTGCCACAGAGGGTAGTTGAGGTCAGAACAGTTCAAAAATTGGCTATATTTAAGAGTTGAGTTGGTATGTTGGCCCTTTGTGGCTAAGGGAGATCTCGAGGGTTTATGGAGAGAAGGCAGGTACGGGATACTGAGATGATGATCAGCCATGATCATATTGAATGGCGGTGCAGGCTCGAAGGGCTGAATGGCCTACTCCTGCACCTAATTATCTATGTTTAAATAGAAAACATCGTCGTCAAGTCCTCTTAATGTTTTGTTGAGACTTGCTTCATCCTCTGAGTGATCCACTCTTTTAAATTTCCTCCACTCTTTTAGTTTTTCACTCAGGAGGGAAGAATGAACTGTACATGAACTGTATGAATTAAGTGTGTATATAAACACAATTGTGGCTGTGATTGTACTGTCGGTAGATGTTTCACAATCAAGACTGATCTAATTCTAATAATGGTTCACTTTCAGGAAAAGGATTTGCCTTCCAGCAGAAGGAAAAAGATTAAATTGAGTACAAGAAATTACTTGAGAAAAGAAAAGGGACAACCAGCTTACTCAAAAAAGTCGGTACAAGACAATTATCCAAGATCACTTGGTCATCTCTATCTGGCTGAAGGAAGAGATTCTCAAGAAACCAATCAATGAAACCCAAAAGTGAAGAATCTGAAAACAATTCAATAGATTTCAAGAAGTGACAATTAAAAAGTAAGAGATATTTGGTTATTCTTTGATTTGGTTTGGAAAGAATTTGTATCTGCGATGTCTACCATATAAACTCAGACAAATCACATAGTATGAAATAGGGTTAGAATACTTTTAGTTTAAAGATATTGCATGGACAGGCACTTCAGCAACCGGTCTATGCCGACAATCTATCACCAGTTCACATGTACCATGGTTGGCCCACAGCGGGGTTTAGAGAATTGCTGCCCATTACAGTGCTTGCAGCGCCGGTGACCCGGAGTTCGATCAGACTTACAAGGTTGCTGTTTGTATGGGGTTTGTATGTTTCACCGTGACCGTGTGGGTTTTCTCAGAGTTCTTCGGTTTCATCCACACTCCCAAAACTCGCTATAAAGTATGTAGGACCTTATTTGGCTTGTGTATGTGTAAAATTGTTCCTAGTAGTCGTTGTGTTATATGCAGGGATCGACTGGTGGTGCGGACTCGGTGGGACGAAGGGGTCAGTTTCTGCGCTGTAATCCTAAAGTAAACTAAAACATAAGTTGAAAGTTTATCCGACTTTGTCATCTATTCCTTGCACACTAGCGAGCAATTTACAAAGACCATTACCTACAATTCCTAGCACTACTTCGGGGATGTGGGTGGGAAACCAGAGACACCCCCACAAAAAGAAATCCACTACGGTCATGGGGGGAATGTACAAACTACAACACTGGCAGCACCCAAGATCAGGAGGGGAGACCTTGTCTATCGGTACGTGTTTGAGGATTACTGTTGGGTTTGGCAACGCTCCGTGTGACCTTGGTGGCTTGGGCCGAGTTCTGAGGGGCACCGCGCACGCCCGTTGACACAGGGCCATGGCATGCTCATTCAATTGTTAATCCAATCATCCCTAGGATGTAACTCTTGTAAACCTCCTCTGGACCTCTCCATACGCAGCACATCCCTCCTTATAACTTGTTGCACAATATTCCAACGCTAGTTGAACTGGCGCACACGCGCTCGCAAACATGCCTCCTTGACATCCTTTGCTTTTATATTCTAGTCTTCTCAAATGCTAACCTTGCACTTGTCTTCCTTACTACCGATTCAACTCGCAAATTAACCATTTTGGGACTCCTGCACAGCATTTCAAGACCCTTTGTACCTCTGTTTTCTGAATCTCTCCCCATTTGGATAATTGTCTCTGCCTTTATTCCTACTGCAATGTCAGAGGTGCCAAGTGTCCCGGATTCGCCGTATTTTGTCACCGGGCGCGGACAATAACCATTATTATGGTGTTCCGGCCAGCCAAACATGTTGTTACGGAACTCCGCCACGCGGTGTTCTCCGTGGTGAACGCCGGCGCCATGTGCCCCCGGTTTTGCCAGCCCGGCAGCTCGCAGCCACGCCCGGCCCAGGAGGCCCGGGCGGCGCTTGGCCGCGCGATCAGCGACACGGCGACGTTTCTTGCCGCCAAGCCGGCCGCTCGCGGCAGCCCCTTCACCGGGCCTCCCCCCACGCCCCCCACACCCCACCCCAGTGCCGCAGGCGCAGACCCGCGGGAAAACCCTAGCCAAGAAGTGCGCATGTGCCGGCACCCGCCCGCGGCCTGCCCCGCTGATCTCTTGCACCAGTGCACAGGCGATAGCCGCGGCAACAAACCCCAAGTGGAGTTAGTAGGTTACTGAGAAGAAATGCATTTACCCCATTTGTACGGACAAATGGGTTTTGAATGTTACGTGAACTAAATTTTAGGGTTGGCATCTCTGAAAGTCAGGATGGCACCTTTAGCTACGCTGTTTTCCACTGCCAAAGTTGCATGCCTGCCACTTTGCACACTCTCGTACTGCACGCTCCAGCTTCCCTACCTCTACCTGCCCCTTCAAAAACGGGGGGGGGTTTATCTGTGTAGCATCTGATAACTTGGCCACATACCCTTTTAATTTAATCATTCAATTGATATGCAACATGAAAAGAGTGCGAATCAACCGACTGCCGCGGGAACATCCCTAGTTCACCGATAGCCAATCAGAAAATTGGCCCCTTTATTCCCACTTGAATTCTCCCATTTCAGTCAAACCTTCGATCCTTGCTCTAGGTATATTCCTCTAATTACCCATAGGCTCTCATTCTTGTCAGCAGCCGCATGTGCTGCACTTTTTTCAAATGGTCTTCTGAAAATCTAGGTAGAACATCATCACTGACACTCCATTGTTTGTCTTGCTATTTACTTTTCGCACAAGAATCTAATTATTTAGCCTGAAAGACATTTTCTTATCATCTTGTGGCACAGTGATGTAGTGGGTGGTCGCTACTGCAATCTCGATACAGCCACCTAATATCTGACCTCCATGGCTGTCCATGTAATTTTTCTTATTCTCTGTAACCACAAGTTTTCACCAAGACTCCCTGTCTACCTTACACAGCCCACAGACATGCTAATTGATGGGATCTTTGTTGGCAACTGTAATTTATCCTCGATGTGTGGTTGGATGGTGGAATCTAGGACAAGGAGCATTTTATAGGAAATGCGGTGAGATTGGTAGTCGATAGTAAATTATAATGGGGGAATAGGATTGCTCGTGTGAGCCTTTCATTCAATCACTCAATGGGCCAAAATAAGCTGCTCTCTAAGGAAATATAGAAATTGCTAGATGGTCTCTATGACAGTCGCTGAGTTGGTTTACTTTAGACAAAGTAATATTGTGTTTTTTTTAAATGGTTTTAGGAAAAAGGAAACCAGTCATCGTAATCAAAAAACTAAAGAAGAATATGAGAAAAAACAAGCAGAATATATACAGAAAAAAGAAGTAGTATCATGTTGTTGGGTTTTGGGCTCAGCAGTGTTTTTAGATTGTTTCGAATTAGGTTTAGCAAATTAACTGTTGCAGAATGAATTTTACATTGATCTTAGTGCCTACAGTAAGGCTTACAGCAGACTCCATGAAGTCGATACTAAATAACTCAACAAACTTTTTTCATATCTGCTGTTGTTCACACTTTTTGCTAAAAAATCACCACAAATTCAAAGTAAATAAGGCCTGAGCAAACTGGGCCTTGGAATCTTATTCAGCTTGTCATGTTGATTGACTGAAACAAATACTTCGTGTGGTTTTTAAAAAGCTGGTAAACTCTTCAGTAACCTGCAAATCCAGGGTGGTTGTGTGCTTACCCGACATCATGAAATACTTAATGATACCGATTTGCTGCTTTACTGTAAAAGGACACACAGCGCTGGAGAGAAATTTGAGGAGCAGGCAGGCAGGGCATCTACTGGAGAGCATGGATACGAGATGTTTTGGGCCGGGAGCCTGCAGGTCTGCGTTGAGTGAGGCCCCCGGACGCTGCAGGAGAGAGAGCGAGGGGCTGCAGGCACCAGCACATAGCGGAGAATGAGAAGATGGTGGCGTGAATGTAGGTTGACCAAAAATGGCAGGCCTGGAAATGCCAGACAGCGAAGCCAGCGTGACACACAGATGGCCATGCATGGGTCAATTCTGCTGTCGAAAGCACACACTGTAGTACCCGAGTCTGGTATAAAACATGGTCGAAAGAGCAGGAGAAGCATACGAGCGGACAAAAATCTGTTTTCTCAAATGTATGCGGGAGTCCAGAACCGAGGGGGGCCATAGTCTTAAAGAATAAAAAGGGGGGACCATTAAAACTGAGATGAGAAAGAATCGTTTTCAACCCAGATACAAGAATTATGAAATTCAGTGGTATCATCTGATCACAGAGGCGGTCGAGGCCAATTCACTGTGATGAACTAAAAGATAGTTTAGATAGAGCCTGTGGCTAGCGGAAATCCATGGATATGGGGAGAGGTAGGCCACCGGTAGTTAAACCTGATTACTCCATGAAACACAATGAATGGTGGTGCAGGGAAACGAAAAGAGACTCAATGGCCTCTCTATTCCTGCCACCTATTTTTCTCTACACGTACTTAAACCATTTCTATGACTCTGCAAGAAGTCCTTGTGCACTATTCACACCTCACAGTCCTAACAAAGCAATTAGCGGCACTGTAGACTTTCCCTCACATTATTGTTCATTCCAAGAATTGCCTCCAGCGCAACCCCCAACACCAAACACTACATCTCCGCTCCAATGGCAAAAGACATTGAAGAATTTGAAAAAAAAATGTTACTCTTATTATGTGCAAATATTGTCAATGATTGTCTATCGTACTGGCAGATCATCTATGTTAACTGATCAAGGTCTGGATAATCATTAAGCTACTACAACAATACAGCCAGAAAAAATACAGAAAACATTGTTACATAACAGGTGGCCCATGACCGATATTTAAGCGGCGGAGATTGACAGATTCTGCGCTGATTAGTAAGGGAGTCGGGTGGTTATAGGGCGAAGGCAGAAGAATGGGTATGAGTAGGGAAAGATCGATCAGACGTGATTGAATGGCTGAGTAGACTTGATGGCCTAATTCTTCTCCTGAAAGAAGTTACTAGAACTTGCATTACCACCCACAGAACTACCAAGCAACAAGAAAATTTTGCTTTGATTTCATTTCTCTGAGGTATTATTCACCATGTTTCCAATACATTGTCTTGCCAACAATCTATGTTTGCGTTGTTCTAAGGGTAAGAGTGCAAATGATTATTGGCATTTTATTTTATATATTGTTTGAATGATTATGGCTTATTTAAGTATGATATATTAATTTCTTCCTAATTTTTGCTTACAAGGAGGCAGAAAAAAAAGACAAAACGAATAAAGAAAGAATCAGTGGCACAGAGGAAATAACAAAGAACAAAAAACTGGAAGAGATATAAAATGCTCTGCAAGAAAACATAAAAAAAGGCCAGCCAAACCTGAACCCTGCAGATGGAATTACTTGCTTAAAAAAATACAAGATAGGACCATGAAATAAAATTATCTATTTCTGACTTTACATACAATTGCCACCATTTTGATCACCCTTTGGATCATATAGTGGCTTGTTTAAAAGATTTGATGATTGTCACTATTGTCACTCAATCCCAATCATGATATTTAATTCAGATTGAATATTTGACTACTGGTGACAAAATTGTTTATTTGTAGGCCCTGCAAATCTGGACACAAACTCACAAACTCTGCTGGTAAATTACATGAGTGATCTTTTAATGATCATCTTGAATGATCACCGGTTGGCCGCCAGCAATGGCAAACCTCGCCAGCAGTCTGTCACGTCCTTATTATTTTAAAAAATATGTTTTAAATGTGTGTTTCAATATTTCTTGGCTAGTTTATGTGTTTATGTGGGGGGGGGCGCAACGGGGGGGGGGGATTAGGGAGGGGTGGTATAACTTTATTCTTCTCCACACAAATTCACTAAACACAACACCAAACACAAAGGGGAAAACTTTTTTCAGTCATTTACTCTCACCGGAAATGTGTACAACTTAGTGCCTCCACTATCACAACTCCGCACCCCACCTCCCCCACCCCACCGCGGGCCCTAACAACTGAAGTGGTGTGCGGCCCTTTCCTGGAGAACCGGTCCTGGAGCTTCAAGCCGTAGGCGCAACACGGACTTTAACATCCGCAGAGCTGTGATCCTTTGTCAAGTATCGCCAGAAGAAGTGCGTATCCGACCGCGGGGCCTGTGAACGTTTTAACGCCGTGAAGCAGCGGTCTACCGGTAAGAGCGGCCGACTCGGGAACTCATGCTTCAGTGTTCAGATCCGTCTCGACGTCGGGAGTTTTCGATATCCTGGCGAGAGGGCCTGAACATCGGACGTATAGAGAAACGTCTGTAACAGCGAACTGCGGAGGGTTCAAAGGCCCCTTGGTGTTTATGTTACATTTTATTTTATGTATTAATTGTGTTCTTTTCACTTTGGTATGGCTATATGGTAACTCAAATTTCACTCTGTACCTTAATTGGTTAAGTGACAATAAATGCGAACTTGAAACTTTAAAAAAATGCAAAATTTAATTTAGTCCCGCATGAACATTGAAAAAATGCAAAATGATTTGTGATTTTGTTTGTAAACTTTAAACTATTCACCCTTGTATCACTCACTGGTTACATTTTATGTTTCTAGACCTATGATGTCAATATCTTTTCATATTGTGAACATTATGGATTTTGTCAGCAAAAAAAGTGATCTGGTGACATTATCTTACTTAACAGATTATAAATGTATTGGAGAAAATATCCACGAGCATAAACCAACAGCATTGCCAATTGTATCAAAAAAATTAGATGCAACAGTAGTTCATCTACAACATGCCATCTAAATAGTGAAATCACGGAAAAACGTCGTAGGTGAAGCTAATTCATATGATATACAAACATTAGATCATCGTGGAAAAGGCAGAGACATTTGCGGGCAGTCTTCTCCAATTTTGATTCTTTATTCTTCCCTATAATCTCAAGAAACAATTTAGTACAGTGGAATTTATGTTCAGTCTACCTGGATACAATCCCAACAATCTACTCTTTGTCATAGGCAAATTAACCAAATAGCAAGTACAAAAACTTAACAATGATCTCTTCACTAATTTGAGTTCTACCAAGAGTACAGTTTCAAAAACTCATTAGCATCATGGTCCAAATGTAGATAAGACTCCATTATGGGTCTATGTTTTATCCATATCCTATCATACTTTTTTCAACAACAGCTATGGCTAAAGTCTTATTTATCTACCTATGCCCTTTGGAATTCAATGATTTTATATTGATGATGTACAATGAAAAAGCATTGCTATTGCAATGCTATCCATTCAAGTGAGATAATGCTATACAAAATGCATTAGGTGGGAGGGATTAAGGCAAAGATAAAGAATGCAGAATGTAGTTATATTAATTTACTAAATCTATTGATGTGCCCTTTTGACAGTTTGGACCAATATGTGATTCCTGCATTTTGGAAGGAAAAATGTCAGCTTATAAATAGAAGGAACATATATGTCTTTATCACTGTGCCTTTATTTTTTTATATACTCTTATTTGGCATTCCACAGCAAACACATTTCCATAAAAACGGGTTTCAGGTATAATACTATATGTATACATCATCTACATGTTTGTCCCTTGAATTGGCCCACTATTTGAGATTTGTACCAAACAAATATAGAAACAAGAACACAGTAAAAACTACGAACACTTAGGAGTGATCCTTTCTTTACCATATAATCAAAAATTTGTAAAATTCAAGTCTGGCCTATGAGGCTTTTTACATAGTATTAAACCAATTTTCACAGCATGACACACATTAAATCCAATTTAAAGTTAACATTTGTTGTTATTTTCTCCATTTTATAAATGTCCATTTGTGATGTCCATCCATGCATTCAGAGTTGGACTCTCCTGTGATAACACATTTCTTTGTGAGAGCTTTGAATATATTCAGTAAGTATTTGTCTTTTTCCCCACCAGTCTTCAGGTACGAGTCCAAAACACATGGTCATTACTCTCTCGGGCACATGACATCACTAAAAATGTATTGATCTTTAATAATATATCTTATTAATAAAACTCATGGTATTACAAAAAAACAGGGAGGAACATATAGACAAAAACACGGCATCAGTTTTCTTGTAACTCTGTCCAAAAATCAAATAAATTTATATAATAATTAAAATAGTTAGTAAAATTAAAATAATTTATTCAAACCCAAAGAAAATAATAACAGGCACCCATTTTCTTTGTCCCACTAATTCATTATTTCCTATTACAATCAAGGAAATTTATAGCCCAAGATCATGTAATAAACCCCCCCAAAGGGCAGGGATGTCATGTTAATGATCCTTTAAATTTTCACACATTTTTCTCCAACAAAACTGAGAGAGTTCTTTTCCCACCAGTAATGGGATTTCTGAGAAGGCGTAATAAAAATACCATATTCGTACCCTTTTCCAAAACTAAACTCCCTCCAGTTTTGTGAGCTGGTACACTTCCATTGATACCCTCCATATTACTGTCCATTCTTCCTCTGATATGATTATCCCTCCTTCCTTTCTCTCATTTCATTTTAATATATAAGGGTGAGTGTAATTTAAGATTCAGTAACCCTTTGCATGAAATAATTTTACTACCAGTATTTGAGATACACATTCCTAAATAATCCCATCAAACCTATACTCGACTCAGTTTTATTTTTAACTATTTTTATCAGCCATAGTTCTGCATCTGTAAGTATCGATAGAAGTCTTGTTTTTCTAACAGGAATTTTTCTCTTTAAACATTTCAAAACTTAACAGTGTTCCTCTTCATTCATTATGTTACAAGTAGCAGTTATGCCTTTAACTGTCCACTTCTTTAAACCTACAATCTAATTTATTTGGTGTAAAGTCTGTGTCATAATGCGCACCATTTAAGAATTTGTAATGTCTTTCCTCTAAATGATACCCTTGTAACTGTTTTTCCATATTTTAAGAGTTAATTTTACCAAGGATTTTCAATAACGTGTATAGTTTTGTAGGTTGGCTGTCAGCTATGATCGCTTGTAACAGGATGGCGAATGTTCTCTCTTAAATATTTTTCCATTGAGCATCATATGATAGGTGCACCAGCATATCATAGGTCTTAATTGTGCTGCCCTGATAAATAGTCTTTGAGAGGGTAGACCCCCATCCCCCCTTTTCTTTTGTTAACTGTAAGGTTTTGAGACGAATCCTAGGTCATAATATTGTCCTGTGTTTGATGTTGCCGAATAAACCCCTGTCTGGTCTTGTGTACAATTAATTTAGGCACGAACTGTTTCATAACTGTTTTGGCCATGATGGAAGTGATAATTTATAATCAAAATAAGAACTAATTAAGAACAGATATCGGTAGCGTCACTAAATGTCCACGCTCTGTTTTATCTTTACCGTCTTTTGGTATAGCAGAGATAATTGCCTCCCTCCAGCTCGTGGTGTTTGTACTGTTTTTTAAAAACCCAGGGGTTTAATGTACGGAGTATAATAGGTGTTAACTCCTCTTTAAATTCTTTATACCATTCTGCCGTATAACCAATCAGATCCTGGTGACGCTATGCTCACTTGAGCCTACTAATTGCAATTTTTTAATTCACCCTCCTGTTCTGTCTCCAGTCATTATCTTGTTTTCTTCTTCATTTAAGATAGGCAAATCTAAGGAATTCAGAAATGTGTCACCCTATTTTGAGTTTGGCTACCTCCTGGACTTCAGAATACAAGAGTTCGATATAGAATACATCAAAGGCTTCCTGAATTTCACTTAATTTACTTTTCAATATTTTTGTTCTTGGGTCTCTGATTCTGTGAAGACTGTATTTTTCAGCCATCTTTTTTTTCAGTCTCCATGCCAATACTTTCATAGATTTAGAACCACTTTCATAGTGCCTCTGTTTAAGAACATTAACTTTTTCTTGATTTCTTGTGAAAACCAGATTGTTGATATTCTTTTCCAGTATTCCTAATTTCTTCCAATGTATTCTGCGCCGATGTCAATTTGTGTTTCCTTTCATCTTATTTTGCAAGTCCTCAAATGTTTTATTTCTTATTTTTTTCTTATATGAAGATATTGCTATAATTTTTCCTCTTAGAACAGTCTTCAAAAGCATCCACACAAAATAGGGGGAGCGATCTCTCCGTTATCATTGAGTTCTAAATAGAGACTTATCTCCTTTTTAATTTGTTCCTTAAAGTTAAGATCATTGAGCTAGGCTCAAGTTCAGTTTCCATTGTAGCCATTTTTTTGGACATAGATCTAAATCAATATATAGGTAATAGGTGCATGATCACTTTAATCTTCCAATTACCACAGGTGTGTATTTTATCTTTATAATTTCCAAATGTTATTAAATAGTCTATTGTGTATAGAGAGTGTGGGCTTGAGTAATGTGTGTAATCCCTTCTATTAGGGAAACGGTCCCGCCATTCCCCCCGCCTATATCAATTAAACGACCTCTCTTTAAAAAAGAATTTGACTTTCTTAAGTAAAGACTTTGTATCATGACGTTTTTCTACTGGACAAGTCTAGCTCTGGTTGTAAATGAAATATTTAGTGTCTCCCCCATCCATCCCCCACAAATAAGAAGACCTTCCATTTCCATTATATTGATATTAATAATTCTCTGGAAGAAATAAAATCACTTCCAGGAGGTGCATTATATATTCAGCAACTTAACTTGATTCCCATCTATATTACACCCCTTACTAAAATAAATCTACCCTCCTTATCACACATTTCAATATACTTTCTCAAAATTTAACTTGCTTGAGATGAGAGTAGCAACTCCTCTCTCCTACGTCCCGATATATACGAGGAGAAAAAGAGGTTAGTGAAACCCATTCTTTTAAGTTCCCCCGCCCCTTTCGTGTTCTTTGTCATTATAGATGGGTATTCCTGTAAGTATACTATATGGGCTTGTCTTTCCTCATTTTAGTTAGAAATTGGGTTTAACTGTCCATTCACATTAAAATAAATGAATTTCACCTTGCCATTAGCCATTTGTATTATAACTCTTCTGTGTATCAGTAACATGGTGAAATTAGGTATAACAAAAATCTACTCCCTGAACAGACAAAAAACAAAAGAACAAATGAAAACAAAAGGCCTTATTCCAAGGTAGGGGTCTCCTGTGGATGACCCTGGGCCAGCGTTTGAGGGAAATCCTAGTTGTAGAGGGAGAGAGCCTCTCTCATCTGTGAGCTGAGGGCCCCCACTGCAGCTTCCACAAAAGAAAAAAAAACTCCATCCATAATACAGAATGACACTTCCCTGTGCATTTCTCCCCTGTATTTATCTTCATTTCAATAGGGGAAAACAGTTGAACTGTAACAAATGAAATAAAGCACCGTCGACTTTTAAGTTCTACTTCAGCTCACCATACATTTTAAAAGTTATCCATAATAGTAAGATTAAACGAGAACTTACCATTTTGAAATTTGAATCTTGATTTATGGGAGTTACGTTGGTGTATCTACTGAAGAAGGCCCGCCAGGCCGCATGCGCAACAAATTCAAAGCAACGGTATGAAATCACAAAATAAACAATTCACCCGAAGTAAGATCAGTAACTCGAGAACAACCAGATTCCCCCCTTTGTGAGAGAGGGTTGGGCCGTGCAGTGGGCAACGTAATCACCATCGTAAAACTCCCCATAAAATCAAGATACAAACTTCAACTGTAAGTCTCGTTTAATCTTACTATTTTACTTCGGAGTCACGTGAGTGATTCCTGTGAAGAGTTTTCAAAGCTTTGTGATTTCATGCCGCAGATTACAATCGATCGCATCCCACTGCATTTGGTTGACTCGACACAAAGAGAAATAAATGCATTAGTAATAAACATTATATTCAATGTAATGATAGGGTTTATTTAACAATGTAAAATAAACAACAGTACCCCTAAAACTTTTAGGTACTTAAAATGTCATTGGCCAAACAGCCCTGTATTGACAAATTGGTCAATGATAAAATTCTGAAACATCAGCTCATTTGTCCATCCGACGGCCGCTCAAATTTGGTCGAAGGCGGCACACCCCTCCCTTTGGCTGCCAAACATAGCTGCTGCCCAAGTATAATGAATGTAAACCACACTATCTAAATGATATACTGACGTTGATGCTGACCTAGTGGAATGAGACATTACAATCGTCAATGTTAATACCTGTTGTCGCCACCTTGAAATTTTAGTCTGAAACCGACCTTCTCTTGTGTAATTGTTTATTAACTAATACAGTGCTACAATCCATACTTCTAAGGATTCTGGTGGCCTTTTTGATAACATAAAAAATGAGACCGTGGGGTATTCAAAATAATCTTAAAATCATGACCAGCCCTAGTCTGCTCTGCTAGTGTAGACCAAAATGTAAAATGTAATGGCATGAACAGCCAATTCCATCCTGTCCAGCCACAGCGTTTGCAATGATTTTTGCCGTCGTTGTGCTTATATTAGAGTCATGACTAAGGAATAGCTGGAACCCCTTGGTGAAGTAATGTTTACACATTTACAATAACCCAACTGCATAATCTTGTGATGTGTGATACTTGTATCAAGATCTTTTTAACAACTTGATATACCCGCGGGTTGGACCCGACAATGTAGTTCCCTTATGTTACAGCTGTAATTTCTCTATATAACTGAAACTATTTGTCAATATCACTTAAAATGAACTGGCAATGTCAGTAATTTGTATTGTATCAAATGTATCATTAATATTAACAAACATTTACCCTCAATAGAGATGTACTGCTTTTTTGGATGCTATCTCCATGCATACTGCAAGTGAACACCACATGGCTAAATTTGACAACCCTGAGGCATAAGTAAATGCATTTGAAAATGTGTAAGTCAATAATCGTTTTACTGTGCAAAGACCAGTCTCCTGACACCACAGTTTAAAACAGCAAGTTCTTGCTTTTTGGCATAACTGTATACCGTCGTAGAAACATAGAAACATAGAAATTAGGTGCAGGAGTAGGCCATATCAGCCCTTCGAGCCTGCACCGCCATTCAATATGATCATGGCTGATCATCCCAAACTCAGTATCCCGTACCTTCCTTCTCTCCATGACCCTCTGATCCCCTTAAGACCACAAGGAGCCACATCCAACTCACTGTTAAATATAGCCAATGAACTGGCCCTCAACTACCCTCTGTGGCAGAGAGTTCCAGAGACTCACCACTCTCTGTGTGAAAAAAGTCTTTCTCATCTCGGTTTTTAAAGGATTTCCCCTTATCCTTAAGCTGTGACCCCTTGTCCTGGACTTCCACATCGGAACAATCCTTCCTGCATCTAGCCTGTCCAACCCCTTAAGAATTTTGTAAGTTTCTATAAGATCCCCTCTTAATCTCCTAAATTCCAGAGAGTATAAACCGAGTCTATCCAGTCTTTCTTCATAAGACAGTCCTGACATCCCAGGAATCAGTCTGGTGAACCTTCTCTGCACTCCCTCTATTGGCAATAATGTCCTTCCTCAGATTTGGAGACCAATACTGCACGCAATGCTCCAGGTGTGGTCTCACCAAGACCCTGTACAACTGAAGTAGAACCTCCCTGCTCCTGTACTCAAATTCCTTTTGCTATGAAAGCTAACATACCATTCGTTTTTCGCTTTTTTCACTGCCTGCTGCACCTGCATGCCTACTTTCAATGACTGGTGTACCATGACACCCAGGTCTCGCTTGCATCTCCCCTTTTCCTAATCGGCCACCATTTAAATAATAGTCTGCTTTCCTGTTTTTGCCACCAAAGTGGATAACCTCACATTTATCCACATTATACTGCATCTGCCAAACATTTGCCACATCACCCAGCCTATCCAAGTCACCTTGCAGTCTCCTAGCATCCTCCTCACAGCGAAACACTGCCCCCCAGCTTAGTGTCATCCGCAAACTTGGAGATATTGCCTTCAATTCCCTCATCCAGATCATTAATATATATTGTAAATAGCTGGGGTCCCAGCACTGAGCCCTGCGGTACCCCACTAGTTACTGCCTGCCATTGTGAAAAGGACCCGTTTACTCCTACTCTTTGCTTCCTGTTTGCCAGCCAGTTCTCTATCCACATCAATACTGAACCCCTAATACCGTATGCTTTAAGTTTGTATACTAATCTCTTATGTGGGACCTTGTCGAAAGCCTTCTGGAAGTCCAGATATACCACATCCACTGGTTCTCCCTTATCCACGCTACTAGTTACATCCTCGAAAAATTCCACAAGATTCGTCAGACATGACTTACCTTTTGTAAATCCATGCTGACTTTGTCCAATGATTTCACCACTTTCCAAATGTGCTGCTATCCCATCTTTAATAACTGACTCTAGCAGTTTCCCCACTACCGATGTTAGACTAACTGGTCTGTAATCCCTCCCCGTTTTCTCTCTCCCTCCCTTCTTAAAAGAGGGGTTACATTTGCTACCCACCAATCCTCAGGAACTACTCCAGAATCTAAAGAGTTTTGAAAGATTATCACTAATGCATCCACTATTTCCTGAGCTACTTCTTAAGTACTCTGGGATGCAGCCTATCTGGCCCTGGGGATTTATCGGCCTTTAATCTATTCAATTTACCCAACACACTTCCCGACTGACCTGGATTTCACTCAATTCCTCCTTTGACCCACAGTCCCCTGCTATTTCAGGCAGATTATTTATGTCTTCCTTAGTGAAGACGGAACCAAAGTAGTTATTCAATTGGTCCAGCCATATCCTTGTTCCCCATGATCAACTCACCTGTTTCTGACTGCAAGGGACCTACATTTGTTTTAACTAACCTCTTTCTCTTCACATATCTATAAAAAATTTTGCAGTCAGTTTTTATGTTCCCTGCCAGTTTCCTTTCATAATCTATTTTTCCTTTCCTAATTAAGCCCTTTGTCCTCCTCTGCTGGTCTCTGAATTTCTCCCAGTCCTCTGGTATGCTGCTTTTTCTGGCTACTTTGTACGCATCATCCTTTGCTTTGATACTATCCCTGATTTCCCTTGTTATCCACGGATGCACTACCTTCCCCGATTTATTCTTTTGCCAAACTGGGATGAACAATTTTTGTAGTTCATCCATGCAGTCTTTAAATGTCTTCCATTGTATATCCACCGTCAACCCTTTTAGAATTAATTGCCAGTCAATCTTGGCCAATTCACGTCTCATACCCTCAAAGTCACCTTTCTTTAAGTTCAGAACCATTGTTTCTGAATTAACAATGTCACTCTCCATCCTAATGAAGAACTCAACCATATTATGGTCACTCTTGCCCAAGGGGGCACGTACAACAAGACGGCTAATTACCCTTCCTCATTACTCAAAACCCAGTCTAAAATAGCCTGCTCTCTCGTTGGTTCCTCTACATGTTGATTTAGATAACTATCCCGCATACATTCCAAAAAATCCTCTTCCTCAGCACCCCTGCCAATTTGATTAACCCAATCTATATGTAGATTGAAGTCACCATTATAACTGTTTTGCCTTTGTCGCACGCATTTCTCTAATTTCCTGTTTGATACCATCCCCAACTTCTCTGCTACTGTTAGGTGGCCTGTACACAACACCCACCAGCGTTTTCTGCCCCTTAGTGTTTTGTAGCTCTACCCATACCGATTCCACATCCTCCAAGGTAATGTCCTTCCTTTCCATTGCTTTAATCTCCTCTCTAACCAGCAACGCTACCCCACCTCTCTTTTCCTTTCTCTCTATCCCTCCTGAATATTGAATATCCCTGGATGTTCAGCTCCCAGCCTACGTCACCCTGGAGCCATGTCTCCGTGATCCCAACTATATCATAATCATTAATATCTATCTGCACGTTCAACTCGTCCACCTTATTACGAATACTCCTTGCATTGAGACACAAAGCCTTCAGGCTTGTCTTTACAACGCATTTACCCCTTATACAATTTTGCTGAAAAGTGGCCCTTTTTGATTTTTGCCCTGGTTTTGTCTGCCTGCCACTTTTACCTTTCACCTTGCTACCTAATGCTTCTACCCTCATTTTACACCCTCCTGCCTCTCTGCTCTTGTACCCATCCCCCTGCCACATTAGTTTAAATCCTCCCCGACAGCACTAGCAAAACACTCCCCCAAGAACATTGGTTCCATCGCAACCCGATCAATTGGTTATCTCTCAACCCGATCAATTTTGCTGGTTTATCCGCATTTGCAGTCGGACTGGAATTTCCCCACAGTCCATAACCGGCAACTTGTCGGGCTGCGAAACTGGCAGACGAGGGCTACCTTCTGAAGGCCCGTAGTCTCTCCACGATGTCCTTCTCCCGCTCCTCAGCCGTCCCCTGCAGTCTTGATCTTCCCACCATCTCCCACGCAGTGCAGGTCAGTTGCTCAGCCAGGTCTCTTTCGGTGTGGTCACTCTGACGGGCAGTCCTCTGTTCCTCTTGTCAGTGGTCACCTCATCCACCGTCAGGTACAGCCATGTCTCATCTCTGTAAAGTACTCATAAGTTGGCGGGGAACGGAGTTTGGAAGCGGATCTTGTTCTGCTTTAACACCCGTTCGCCTCAGAATATTCTTTTAGCTTCTGTCACACTGCTGGGGTGTAGTCTTGATCAAAGTATATTAGTCTCCCGTTCAAAAACACTTATTTCTTTCCCCAGGCCTTGCACAAAATCTCTTTCGTTTTGTAGCGTAGAAATCTGATTATTATGTATCGTGGTTTATCTCCTGGGACTCCGGGGGGTTTCGGGGCAAGCGATCGTTGCGCTCTCTCGATGTGAAACTCCATGGTGGGTAGAAATTCAAGTGTGTCTCGCAGGAGCTTATCCATAAAGTCCACGATAGACTCATTTCACTCAGCTCCTTCGGGAACATTATATATCCGTAACTTCTCCCGTCTGGATCGCTCTTCTCGGTCGTGTAGCTTTTTTTCTTGCTGGTTTATCACTTTTATCATCTTAGCTAGCATCTGCTCCATGTTTAGCACACGGTCTTGCACCCTTTCGAGCTGTGTCTCTGCCACCGCTATTTTTTGATTAACATTGGTGAGTTTGCCCTTAATATTGATTAGCTGTTCTTTTGCGTCTTTGCGAATGTCCCATATCTCCTCCAAAACGTGGCTAATATTAACTCTACATCTTTTTGCTGCGGGTTGTTGCTAGCTTCTCCCTCTTGTACCTTTGTAGGTGAGCTGTCCGTGTTTTCTTCGTTTTCGGGTTGTTCAGCAGCTCTTTTCTTTTTTGGATCTCGTCTTCCCATTCTTGCTCCTTTCATCAGGTCAGTTGTTCTCAATAAATGTTATATTTGGCAAACTAACAGGGCTAAATAAGTATTTTCCGGAGGAGCTGTTATCTTATGATGCCATTCAGGATGGTGTTTAGTCTGGAATCCTGAACATGTTCCAAAAGACTTCAAAAAAGTGTTAAGTGGGAAAAAGCAAATTTATGCAAAGTAAGACCACAAAATAGCAACAAAATTAATAACCAGATAATCTGATGTGAAACACAAAGTGCTGTAGGAACTCAGCGGATCAGGCAGTTCAGTGTGTATTTGTACATGTGACAATTAAGCACCATTGACCATCTGTGGAGGGCATGGACAGTCAATGCCTCGAATCGGGACTCTTCCTTAGACTGGACAAGCACTGCCTCGGATCAGGACCTCGCCTCCAACCAACATTCCAGCAGCGGCAGATTTTTGTGTCTCCAATCTATTGAGGGATATAGGTTAAGTGATGATTGATGGCGAGGAGAACTATTGTTCCTGAAAATGTATCATGAAGTCTTTTACATCCGTCATAGATTTCCATGTCTCGTGCATCACAGCAGAAAGGCAGCAAACCTGAGAGAAATTCACATTTAGTGCTCAAATCAAATGTCAGCCTAGGTTATGAATTCAAGTCTTTGGAGCCAAACTTCAATTCATGCACACCTGAATTTGGAGACAAGCATTTTCCTGTTTTCACCTCAGCTGATCAAAGCATGTACAGACTGTTCCACAGAAATTGGATTTCATCTTTGTGGTTGCACTTAAACAATCATGCTTGTAGTGCTAGTGCCAAATTGAAAAGAAAAGTCAATTGGTTGCAAAAATTGATATTTAAATTATGATGTGCCCATGTCCAAATAACAGTGCTACATTTTATTGTGCAGTAGTCAGTGAAGATTATATCTTAAAAGGCACATTTCCCTTGACTCACAGCAGCAGCACGCATTATGCCTGCCATAATGTGAAAAGTACTGGTGACAACATGGAGAGCACAAGGAGGATCTCCAAAAGAGACATTGTCAGCTGTTGAACCAAATAGGCGCCAAGAGATGAAACACTCACATGCAAAATATAACATCATAGATGTATCAAGATGACTTCTGTCTTTCATACTAACATATCCACTGGCATATACTCGCACACGCACAACTTTTCTTTATTTCCTTATGTACCCACAATCCCCTCCCACACCAGTCCCCCCAATAGACAGTTGCTCTCCATGATTTTTCCGATCGATGAAAAATAAAAAAGTTATGTTAAAGAAATCTTGAGATCGGCTGATTGGTCCTCTCGCTTGACAATCACGACGATCAAGGTAACGCCCTTCCGGGGGGGGGGGGGGGGCAGGATTATAAAATCCCAGATGCCCGGACGTGAGTCAGTCACTCTGGAAGATCGCAAGGGAGAGTTCACAACTGTGATTCTAAGCTGTGAATCAACTGAACTGTGAGTCTGCAATGTACTTGCAATAAATGATTTGTTAGCCCTTAATGACAATGCAATGAGATGTTTGGCAATTTTGTGGCCTGCACTCTGCTTGAAATGCTTCAAAATTGAATGTGGTGGCCTACACTCTGCTTGAAATTGAATGTGGCGGCCTCCACTCTGCTTGAAATGCTGTGAAATTGAATGTGGTGGCCTGCACTCTGCTTGAAATGCTGTGAAATTGAATGTGGTGGCCTGCACTCTGCTTGAATTGGAATTTCAAGGAATAGCCGTGAGTGAACTGCCAGCCCACCAGCCCTGAGTGACTGAGCTGCCAGCCCATGTATTATGTCTACATATTCACATATTCTGTTATGCTGCAGCAAGTAACAATAAAAACACTCTTGACTCTCTCTCTCTTGGTTGACACTCTTGACTCTCTCTCTCTCTTTGTCCAATTTTACAATTGCCATCCTTTCCCCACTAGTGGTCATTAATGTGATTTACTTGAAGATACATCGGTTTTGAATTGCTTCTTTCTGAAAAAAGTCCGTTCTTTTCTGAGCAATGATGCTATTTTTCGATGTTTAACTAAGGAAAGAACAAAGACTTAATTTATTAGTGGCAATTAAATCTGCAGAGTTTTGGTACTCAGTTCCCACTTGGGAAGACGATCTGGGCCGGCCTTTCAGTGCATTGCTGAAGGGGAACACTGTAGTGTCATCTCTCATGTAAGATGTGTTCAGGTGGGTCATGATCCCATGACATCATTCAAAGATGAAAAAGGAAGTCTTAGTGTGTCCAATATTTATTTCCATAAAATAGTAATCGCCACTTGTCTGTACTACTTTATCAATCAATCGTGGTTTGTACAGCTGCTTGATATGACCAACAGTAAAACAGTTTGAAGCAAATATTATTCAGCTGTTTCCAAGCATCTTCATATGTCATAAAGAAATGTGAAACACTTTTGTAAATAGCACTCCTTTTGTTGGATGTGAAATGAACTTGAATTGATGGTTAAGTAAACCGGAAATTCCAAAGTATGTCGCCTCATCATAGAATATTAATTTCACATCATTTAGTTCTATCAGATAGTAGATTGTATATATGATATGCCCACTGAAGTAATATAGATGTATAATTTAGAAATCAATGGGAAAATTGGTCTGCCCCGAGAGAACAGCAAGTTGTATGTGGAGTCGCAGCTGTTCCTATTAGTAAAGTTGAATAAACATTGAATAACAATGACACTGTATAACACATAAAACTGATGCTTTAAAAATCTGCAAATTGAAGGCAATAAATAATTTGTTGTAAAGTGATGATTGTAAGATAAGTCTTTGATAGCTCAAAATGTTATCCCATCACATTCTTTTGTCTTTATTCTTCATAAATTGTCTCTTCCATAAGATTTATAGAACTATTGTTCACAAAAGGAGGTCATTGTGTCCATGCAGGCCTAAAAGCAAGGCTCTTTCTCTGTAATTGCGCGTAATAAAAACAGAAAATGCTAGACAAACTCAACAAAATCTGGTCACATCTTGGAAGTGAAACAAAGCAGTTTGTTCTCTACCCACAGATGTAGCCTGACCTGTGGAGTATCACATTTTCTGTTTTTATTTTAGACATCCAGCATCTGCAATTTCTGTTTTTATTTTCACATACTAATTACATATCCTAGTTTTGTTGGTTATGAAACATCAAATGTTCTCCCAAATATATTCCTTAAATGTAATGATGTTATCCATATTTTTCAGGCAGTGAGTTCCAGAACCTGCCACTGGGTTTAAACTGCTAATACCTTCTAATCCTTTGTGGAAATAAGTGAGAAAACGTTAATGAACCCGAAGGATATAAGACCTATGTGGAATCACACTTGTTCATATCAGTAAAATTGAATAAACATTGAGTAAAAATTACCCTCTGATTCGCTCTAATCTTTCTATTAATTTTCTTAAATCTATTCCCTCTTTTAATGATATCTGCTAAAGAAAATAGATTCTTCCGGTTACTGATCGCTGCCAAGGAAAATGAATACTTTTATTTGCCCATTCTGGACCTCATCTTTTTAATCTCTTCAATTCAAATACCCTCAGCTTCTTATGCTCCAATGAAAAAAAATCCTGTCCAGCCAGTTTTTCTCCAACAACTAAATTTCAACTGTATTTTTTTGCAATCCTCCTCTGCCACCTCTTCTGTTTCCGATGCGATGACCAGAATCTAAATAGATTTTTTCCTACATTTTGTACAAAACCTCCCTGACCAATTATCTTTTCCACCTTATCTATCCATAACTTGTTCCAGCATTTTCAGGCATGTGTGGACCCACTACAAGATCCCTCTCTCTGTCCACAGTTTAGTTTATTGCCACATGCACCAAGGTGCAGTGAAAACTGAGAGTGGTGAATCTCTGGAATTTCACACAGAGTGGTGAATCTCTGGAATTTCACACAGAGAGTGGTGAATCTCTCAAATTCTCTGCCACAGAAGGTAGTCGAGGCCAGTTCATTGGCTATATTTAAGAGGGAGTTAGATGTGGCTAAGGGGATCAGGGGGTATGGAGAGAAGGCAGGTACGGGATATTGAGTTGGATGATCAGCCATGATCATATTGAATGGCGGTGCAGGCTCGAAGGGCCGAATGGCCTCCTCCTGCACCTATTTTCTATGTTTCTATGAAAAGATTTTGTTATTTGCTAACCAGGCAGTGGAAAGACTATACATGATTACAATCGAGCAATCCACAGTGTACAGATACATGATAAAGGGAATAATATTTAGTTCAAGCTAAAGTCCGATTACAGTCTGAGGGTCTCCAATGAGGTATAGTAGCTTAGGACCAAAGATCCTCAAGTATCTTTGCTCAGGACCACTCTCTGGTTGTTGATAGGATAGTGAAGTTGCCTGATAACAGCAGGGAAGAAACTGGTATCAGGCAAAGTCTTTCCAGTATTCTGCCATGTAGTGTGCATTCATGGTCTTTTTGTTTTCCCCAAATGCAGTTAGAATGCTGCATGTGTTTCATTATTTGAAACATATTTAAGTATTTTGATTTTTTTTTAAAATATTTAGTCGAGAAGATGCCAATAAGATATGGACGCTCAGCAGCTCAAAAGAATACCAGAGCGGACACTTGTCATGGAAACTGCAAACAAGCCTAGAGCCACATCACTGACGCTGAATCACAGAGACACGGGCTAACCCGAGGGGCAGAACTCTACGTTCACTGTTGCCAGGTGACCAACAATGTTTTTTTTCGCGGAAAGCTCCGACGAATTCCCGATCTTCGCAGAGCTCCTAGTCGAGGGTTCGCTCTTGAGAACGTACGAGTGCGACAAGAACGGTAACATTTATCTTAGATGGTTATTGAGGTGAATATTGTGTTTAATGCGAATTACTTTCATGAGAGCTTTCTCTGCGTGAGAGGTAGAATGGAAAGCAGTTGGGAGGGGACAGTCTCAACTTCAGAAAGAGGTCGATGGCGCAGTCTTCTACCACCTCCCCATGGATCAGCATTAAATTACACCAGCTCTCAAATTGTACATATAATTTGCACATCGAGTCAAGCCGAGTTTACAGTTATATGTACATGTGCACAGTAAGTACATGTACAATAATAATCCTGCTTGTACCAACATCACAGTCACATAGACTCCGACGATGTACAAAACATAAATTATACATAAATTACACAGCACAGAGACAAGGAAAAAGACCATGCAAAAAAAGAGACATTGCTGACAATTGCTATTCCCTCCAAGTGAGAATAGTCATTCAGTCCATTTTAATTCATTTACACAGTGGGATAAAACAATCTTTTATCTTCCTATCTGATCTAACATATGGTTACTAGGCTAGCCCAATGTCACCATGTGTAAGAAGGAACTGCAGATGCTGGTTTAAACCAAAAGTTGACTCAAAAAAGCTGGAGTAACGCAGCGGGACAGGCAGCATATCTGGAGAGAAGGAATGGGTGATGTATCAGGTAAAGCCCCTTCTTCATACCCAGGTATTCCCAGTTTCCCCATCTATCCCTCTTTCACCACCTCTGCAACTTAAATCTATTTTCTCTCGTTCTCAACTCTGTCACTGGCCTGAAACATGGTTTTGCTTTACAGTTTCCACAGATGCCCCCGGACCAGCGAGTGTGCAGCAGCATTTTCTGTTTTTTATTTTAAACATAACATCTGCTTTTTCTCGCATGTTCAAGTGAAGAGTAATTCATCAAGCTCCTGACTTCTGCTTTGTATATGGTGGTAAGGCCTCAGGATGTTAGAACACAAGACACTTGCCATATATACATTTATTGAAAGATATGGAAGTTTGGTTAGTTGACAGGAAACACAGCAGCAAAAAGGGATCAGGTTTGGGTGGGGCAGCAAAGATTAGTGATTGGACATTAACTGCTTGCAATGTATATTAATAAGTTAGACTAGGGGACTGAATGCAATGAATTATTGCCAATGAAGTAAAACCAGGAGAAAAAATAAGCTATGAGACTAAGACAAAGAGGCTGGAAAAGGGCAAAGTGAAGCTGAATGATGGAATGGAATGTTGAGCATATGATGTTTTTTGGTTGGAAAATAGAAACACAGATAAGTGCAAAGCTGGAGAATGTTAGTGATATTGGGTGTCTTACTTGGACTGTAGAAAGTTAACATGGTGATTCAACAAAACAATTTGAAAAGCAGAGGAACAAGGAAATCTTAGTGAAATTGGCAAGTAGATCCAAGACTTAATTTTCTTCGGAAAAATCAAACAAATACACTGCTGAGCATGTGAAAGTTAGCTTAACCTGGAGTGAAATTGGATCGTAGGGTCAAACATTGTTTTCATAAAAATCCAAAAATACACTGTGGAGTATCTGAAAGTCAGTTTAACCTCGAGTAGAGCATTAATGTGAAAATAAAAACAAACCATAGATGTCATAAATCTGAACAAAGACAGAAAATACTGGAAGCACTCAGCAGATCAAGCAGCAACAGAAACAGAGTAAATGGTTTAATGACAAATGCCTTACAAATACTTCCCCAGGTTTTCGGCTTCAACTATTGTCTAATTCGGATAGGAATTAAACATTGTTGTTTTAAATATATCCGTTTTCCCAAGTGAAGCAGTGATTTACTTTCTTCAATCTAGTATACTGAATTTGGTAGTACTGATGTTTTCTACATGGGAGAAACCAAACACAGTTTGTTTTATTGCTTTGTGGAGCATCTGTGATAAGTCCACAGGAATGATTCTGAGCTTACCGTTGCCTACTACTTTTATTCCCCAAACCCCATCCACCCCTATCTGTGGCCTCAACACTGTTACGAGGCCCGAAACAAGCTTGAGAAACAATGCTTCATCTTCCACCTGGACATGTTGCAGCCTTCCAGGCTCAATTTTCATCAGAACTAGAGAAGAAAGCAAACAATTTAACTTACAGTAACAGAGAAGTTGAAGGAAGGATGGATACAGGGAATACTTGTGACCCCATGGTACTTTTCACTTATTTTTAACTACTGAACTGGAGTTGCAAATACACCACCGCTTCAGTGTTCAAGGACAGCACTTAGTTAGTTGAGAAAAATCATATTTGAAGATCAAGACTTGACAAAAAAACTCCTGATCTACTGGGCAGTATGACCTTTGTCGTCTCATGAGCTTCGTAGACCTGGATTATTTATAGAAGGCACTTTAAGGTACTGGAGATATATCATTAACACTATCTCTGGAAAAATCTACTGAATTCACTGGAAAGATAAGTGAACCAATGTCAGTGCTCCTTCACAGACCAGCATCCCAGCATCCCAGCACACAGGCCCCCGTTGCATTCAGTTTGCTCTAGTGGGCAGAACACATTGTTCACATGACTGACACAAGACTCGTGAAACTGACACTTTTTCCAGAGCAATTTCTTGCGAGGAGACTATGGTTGGACAGAGCAAATGATTCAAAGATCTGCTCAAAGTTTCTTTGAAGAAGTACAACTCCAGCTACTTCTGGAATCTGGAAACCCTGAAATATGACTGAAAGTAGAGAAGGAGCATGTGGGATAGTTTTTCAAACCTTGATGCATGGTGAACACACACAAGGTGTCAGAGAAATATACTGTGAGGGATAAAGTGATTAAACCCCATTAAAATAAGGAGTTTTAAAGATAATTCGAACTGAGAGGGGCTGGAGAGAGGATTCTGACACAGCGGTGTCTGAAGGTTGTCAGACCCATCCTTGAGTCCTTGAGTAAGAAGTAATAGCATTGCATAGTGGTAGAAGGGAGTGATGTAGAGAGATCCCTATCAGTGGAATGGAGTGATAGATGGGACCCTTGTCACTATAGCTTAGCTTTAGTACTGATATAGGAGAACTGAGAGGGTTCACTAGGAGGTGAGTAAAACTAGGCCAGGTCATGAGCAACTGAGCATGCTTAATAGAATAAATGAATATTACAACACACCCCTGGTCAAGAAATTGCTCATTACCATGAACATGTTTGAACATGCAATGTATGATATGGGAGGTGCGAGGGGATGTACGGTGGGATGTACCTACAGATTGTGCACCTCCGACCCTGATTGGAGAAGGGTCCGGAGGGGAGGTTGAATGTAAGATTCTGTGTATAAAGGGGGATGACTTCTTTGGCTACGATGTGTCTCGAGTTGGAGAGGCACCCGGTCTGCAGACTTGTAAAATAAAGAATCTCTTGCTTCCAGGATTTTGAGCATTAATTGTGAGCATAAAGGGTATCTCACAAATTGGGGGCTCGTCCGGGATCGCCACTCCGGCTGCTTGGTGGTGGCAAAGAAGGAGGGGAAGGTGCACCCTGCTGATTTCAGCAGTCTCTGATCTCCTTGCTTGCCATCAGCAGTTTGTGCGAGTGATATTCGGTGAAAAAGACTCGGGAAGCAAGAGGGGGTGTAAGGTAAATACGTACGGGACGGTCGAGCGATTCTTGTGCACAGGACCCAGGTAAGAAAAGCGACTATTAAGTATTGCCTGGGCGACCAGAGTTTGTCGGACGGGAATAGTCCGACGAGACGATGGGAAACCGGAACGGGAGACGTAAGGGTCCGGGAACCGGGATGAGGCTCATACTGATATGGAGCCTAACATTCCGCCCGATAGTCCGTTGGGGCGAATGTTGTATGGATGGGGTGAAGGGAACACCCAGGGTAAGAGTAAGGAAACTATGATAAAGTTTTGTTACTTTGAGTGGCCAAAGGAGCCTATTCAAGGGAGCGCAGTGTGGTGGCCGCGGTTGGGTTCAAATGAGGACTGGGTGAGACAGGCGTTGAATGTTTTTGTGAATGAAAGACAAACGCCGAATCAAATAGAAAAGGATTATGCCCAGTGCTGGAAACCCAATAATGGGATGTTTCCGTTAAAGACGGAAAGAGAGCAGGATGAACCTGACTGGCCACCAATTGGTGATGATCACCCCGCCATATGAATCCCAGCCCCCAAATATATCCCCATCAGCGCCGGCTGCATCTGCCCAGGAGGTCCCACTAAGCCAGAGCGGATCGGCAGTAAACCTGTCCGCTCCTGTCTCAGAAGAGACAGATAATAGAGAATTACAGAAAGTAGAATGTGAAGGAGAGAGCCAGTCAGATGAGGAAGAGGAAATAAAAAGTGAGGACAAGGATGGGACGGGTGGCCCAGGCAGTAGTCGGAGGACGAGATCTCAAACGAGGGCAGCGGAACAGGGATTAGAGCGATCTGTTCGAATGAAGCCCCTCAGGGAGGTCCCGTTAGGGGGAAATGCCGGGGGGATGGGATTTGTAAATGTGCCTCTCACCAGTATGGAGGAGAGGAACTTTAAAAAGGAGATGAAAAGTTTATTGGAAGACCCCTTGGGACTGGCTGAACAAATAGATCAGTTCCTAGGGCCAAAAATGTTTTTATGAAAAATATTGAGTTGTTTCAAACAATCTCATTGAAGTAAGAATGGAACTAATGTGATGTGTGTAAACCGGTTTTGTATGAATGAGGAAGTTTGTATATGTGATAGGTTTGTTTGCTGTGGGCCACATGTTGTAAGGGTATGTGTGTGTGTTCCTTTAAGAAATTGTAAGCAATGGGGGAGGTTATTGTAAGGTAACGGACAATGCTTTGTATCATCGCAACTTAAAAAGGGGAAGTTGGAAAATGTAGGTTGCTTGGCTTCAATAGATTTATTTTCAGTAAAGTTAATTTGGAAAATTGTTAGTCGTATGTATTTAAACTAGGAATTGGAATTTGGGAATGGTTTGAACAAAATTAGAAATAAGTTAATTGCTGAACAACAAGCAGCTTTTATGGTTTGTTTAGATAAACATTCTGGTTGGAGAAGGGTAATAAATTAATGGGGCCCAGGCGAAAAAAAAAGGAGTTGGCAGACAATGATGTCAATAAGGGGAAGTTTGTTTACTTCAGAAGAAAGACAGATGGTCAGACAGGCAGGAGCCGGGGGTTACAGGCTCAAGCGGGAGCAGTAAAATATCCCATCACTGCGCCGAATTGGAGTAACCAAACAGAGGAAGGAAGAAAAAGTATGAGAGATCTCAGGGAGATAATAATCAAGGGAATCAGAGAAGCCGTTCCCAAGGGACAGAATTTCGAACGGGCTTTTGAAAATCAGCAGAACAAGGACGAACCTCCAACAGTGTTCTTACAAAGATTAAGGAAGAATGTCCAGCAGTATTCGGGGATAGACCCTGATTCAGACGCAGGTCAGCAGTTGCTAAAGGTTAATTTTGTAACAAAATCATGGCCAGATATTAGAAAGAAATTGGAAAAATTGGAAGATTGGTAAACTTGAGATTAGGACCCCAGGGAGAGGATATGATATTTATGGTAGATTCGGGAGCAGAAAGATCGAGTGTAACTAAGGTACCAGAAGGAATGAGATTGGGTAAAAAACAAGTTAGAATCTCAGGGGTAGAAGGGAAAGTGATGACATTACCCGAGGTAGAAGGGGTGGTGGTGAAATATGAGAATCGGGAAACTATGGAAGATTTAATCTTGGTACCCCAGGCAGGGATAAATTTGATGGGGGAGAGACTTACAAATCCAATTAGGAATGGGAACAGCCCCCGTAGGGGGACAGATAATAGTCCAATTGTATAAATTGACCACGGAGGACGAGGGAAGAATAGTCCCGCAGGTGTGGGCCAAGGAAGGAAACCGGGGAGGGCTGCAGATCCCACCCTTGAAAATAGCTCTGAAAAAAAAGAAAGTGAGATAGTACGGGTAAGGCAATATCCAATTTCTATGGAAGGAAGGAGAGGACTTCAGCCAATTGTAGAGAACTTACTAAAGGACGGTATATTAGAGAGTTGTATGTTCCCATATAATACCCCCGTACTCCCCGTAAGGAAGACCGACGGGACGTTCAGATTGGTCCAGGATCTCAGGGAATTAAATAAGGTAGTTAGAACGCGACACCCGGTAGTCCCGAACCCGTATACCATAATGGGACGGATACCCCCGAATCACAAGTGGTTCAGTGTGGTAGATTTAAAAGACGCTTTTTGGAGCTGTCCCCTGGCTGAAAAGAGCAGGGACCTTTTTGCGTTTGAATGGGAAAACCCAGAGACCCAAAGGAAACAGCAGTATCGGTGGACTGTGCTCCCTCAGGGATTTACAGAGTCCCCGAACCTGTTTGGACAGATATTAGAACAAGTATTAGAGGACGTCCCGAGGACTGATGAGACACAGCTGTTGCAGTATGTGGACGATTTATTACTATCAGGGGAAGAAGAGGAGGCAGTTAAGGACGCAACAATAGCCCTCCTGAACTTTCTGGGGGAAAAGGGGTTGAGAGTGTCTAAAAGTAAATTACAGTTTGTAGAACAAGAAGTTAAATATCTAGGACACCTGATAAGCGATGGGAAAAGGAGAATAAACCCGGAAAGGATAGCGGGAATTACCGGACTGCCAATGCCGAAGAATAAGAAGGAGATTAGGAAGTTTCTTGGACTGATTGGATATTGTAGATTATGGATAGATGACTATACCCGACAGGTTAGGTTTCTATATGATAAATTAAGTGAAGAAAATGATAAAGTAAAGTGGGAATCCGGGGACGAACACCAGTTTAGGAAATTAAAGAACAGTTTAATCACTGCCCCTGTACTGGCTCTCCCGTCTATTGACCAGCCATTCCATCTTTTTGTGAATGCAGAAAATGGAATTGCGCTGGGAGTACTAACCCAAGAGAAAGGAGGGAAGCGGCAGCCCGTCGCGTTCCTCTCCAAACTCTTGGATCCAGTATCGCGGGGATGGCCAGTATGTATTCAAGCGGTAGCGGCAACAGCAGTGTTAGTGGAGGAAAGTAGGAAATTGACGTTTTGGAGGAACTCTGGTGGTGTCCACTCCCCACACGGTCCGGACGATACTAACTCAGAAGTCCAGTCGGTGGTTGACGGATTCTAGAATCTTGAAGTATGAGGTAATACTTATGGAGAAGAATGATTTGACCATAGTAACGGATAAAAACCTAAATCCCTCTCAGTTTTTGTACTCGGCAGGTGCTGAGCAGGAAGGAGAGTTATCAGAACATGATTGTAGTGAGATAATAGAACTACAGACAAAGAGTAGGGAAGATTTAGAAGAACGACCGCTCGAGACAGGGGAAAGATGGTTCATTGATGGTTCTTCCCGATGCATAGACGGAAAAAGGTATAGTGGGTATGCTATAATAACCGGAGAAGGGTTTGAAAAAGTGGAAGCAGGCAGGTTACCAGGAAGTTGGTCCGCGCAAACGTGTGAACTGTATGCATTACTGAGGGCATTGGAACTATTGAAAGGGAAAGAAGGAACTGTGTATACGGATTCCAAGTATGCCTTTGGGGTGGTACACACCTTTGGGAAATTCTGGAAAGAAAGAGGGATGATTACAGCTAGAGGGAAAGAGTTGGCTCATGAACAGTTAATTGAGAAGGCTTTGGAAGCACTAAAATTGCCAGAAAGAATAGCGGTGGTCCATGTAGCAGGCCACCAGAGAGGGAATTCGCTGGAAGCTAGAGGAAATAGGGCAGTCGATAGTGCCGACTAAGACAGCGGCGACGGAAGGAACGGTAAAAAATGCTGTCTCTAATACCGTTGAGAGAGGGAATAGAGAAGATACCTGTATTCTCGCGGGAGGAGGAAGATAAAATGAATGAGTTGGGTGCCCGGCGCTCCACGGACGGGAAGTGATGGACGCCGGACAAAAAACAAATAATTACTAAAGGATTGACGAGAGATTTGATTAGACAACTACATTCGCAATCGCACTGGGGAGCTCAGGCTCTGTGCGACACGATCCTACGAACTTATGCCTGTAGAGGCATTTATACTTTAGCCAAGCAGGCGGTGTCTGGTTGTGTAGTGTGTCAAAAGGTGAATAAGAAGGTAATGAGAGCTGTCCCAGGGGGAGGACAACAATTGGCCATTAGACCCTTCCAGAGAATACAGGTAGACTTCACAGAATTACCAAAAGTACAGCAGTGGAAATATCTTCTGGTTATAGTGGATCACTTCACCAGGTGGGTAGAGGCATTTCCCACGATAAATGCCACTGCCCAGGCAGTTACTAAGATACTGCTGGAACAAATCATCCCACGATATGGAGTAATTGAATCCATAGACTCAGATCGAGGAACACATTTTGCTTCCAAGGTGCACCTATTAATTTGTCGCGCCTTGGGAATAAACTGGAAGCTGCATACTCCATGGCACCCCCAGAGTTCGGGGAGAGTGGAGCGGATGAATGCCACTCTAAAAATACAGATAACTAAATTAATGGAGGAGACGGGGTTACCCTGGACTAAATGTCTACCAATTGCTCTATTGCGAATACGGACGGCACCACGAAAGGATATTGCGGTGTCTCCCTATGAAATGTTGTTTGGATTGCCTTATTTTGGGAAGGTGGAAGGCAGACCAACCTTTGAGGGAGGTGATGTATTGTTGAGGAACTATTTACTGGCAGTGTCCCGTTCCCTTACAGAATTAAAAGCTAAAGGATTATTGGCTCAAAGCCCGCCACTTGACTTTCCGATACATGCTGTAAAGGCCGGCGACTGGGTACTGGTCAAAAATTGGAAGGAGGAGAAACTCCAGCCCAGGTGGACTGGACCGTACCTAGTATTACTGACAACCGAACGAAAGAAACAGGGTGGACCCACGCGATCCAGGTTAAAGGACCCGTCGATCCACCCGTTCCTGAGGAGGAGGAACAGTGGATGGTGAAGCCGGGAAGTAAACCCCTAACAGTAATTTAAAAAAAAAAAACATTGAATGTATAACTGACAGTATGAGAGGAGTAGTCGTGGTATTGTTTGCTTTGTATGTAATTGTGGTAAAAGGTATTAATAATTGTGATAAATGTTATCATCCTATCCAATACAGAGGGCGGACAGCCAGATCATTTACCTATCATTCCCATGTGAACAAAGTATGCCATGACCGAAAGACTAGAACCATTTGTAAAGAGGGGGGAAAGGAGTATTTGATGGCAGGCAATAGGGGGTATATAGGGAAGTTTGTGGCCGTTACCTGCCCAAGGGGAGAGAGATGGGTTTGTGTACAGTTAGTTTTCCCTTCTCAGATCATAAAATGGGCAATAGATAAGACAAAGGAGGAAGTAATAAAAGAGGTTACTAAGGTAGTAGTCACTAAGCCTCCCCCTCCCCCACATACTCAGCCTCAAGTGCACCAGACACTGTACGAAGCAATAAAGAAGCAGATCGAAATCCCTGAAGGAGAAAAAAACCTGTTTGTGGACTTGGCCACCCGGATAGCTGGGACCCTGAATGTGACTAACTGTTGGGTCTGCGGAGGACCACTGATGAATTCACGTTGGCCATGGAGGGGATCCCAGTATTGCGAGATATATGGAACAAGGTTGCCTCTAGTGGACCGGCCCCTGAAGGACTGTTATGGATATGCGGATACAAGGCATACTCGGTGTTACCGATGAATTGGAGTGGGACTTGTTTTATTGGACTGGTACAGCCTGGATTCTTCCTGTTAAACACCAAAGAAGGCCGGTCGTTAGGAACACCTGTATTTGATGACCTATATCGGAAAAAGAAGAAAATAGACATTGGAGAATGGAAAGATGATGAATGGCCACCAGCAAGAATCATCTCATACAACGGACCAGCCACTTGGCCACAGGATGGATCCTGGGGCTACCGAACACCAGTATACATGTTAAACCGGATCATAAGGCTTCAGGCAGTACTGGAGGTAATTACCAACCAAACTGCGGGGGCGCTGGAGATGCTGGCAAAGCAGCAGACGCAGATGAGAGCAGCGATATACCAGAACAGGTTAGCCCTGGATTACCTCCTGGCAGAAGAAGGAGGGGTATGCGGGAAATTCAACCTCTCTAATTGCTGTTTGAACATCGATGATAATGGACAGACAGTGATGGACATATCAGAAGGGATCCGTAAGTTGGCGCATGTTCCAATACAAAAGTGGAATTCGATTATGGGAACCCAATGGTGGGATTCCATCCTCGGAGGAACATGGTGGAGAACGGTGGGTCGTGTTTCTATGTGCAGAGGCTGGACTGATCTTTATCCCCTGTTGTATCCCTTGTTTTAGGGAACTTATTACCAGAAGTATAAGTCAGATGCAGGCTGTAGTCATGCCTATGGGAGAGAAAGGGGAAATACAGAAAATAATGATAATGCGGCCAGGGGAAGTTTATGATATACAGGAAGAGAAGGTTAGGACAATGTTACGTCAGTTTGAGTTGAAGGAACTTAAAATGAGGGTTTAATCAGTGTATGCGTAGCAAAAGAAAAAGGGAGGATTGTGAGGGATAAAGTGATTAAACCCCATTAAAGTAAGGAGTTTTAAAGAGAATTCGAACTGAGAGGGGCTGGAGAGAGGATTCTGACACAGCGCTGTCTGAAGGTTGCCAGACCCATCCTTGAGACCTTGAGTAAGAAGTAATAGCATTGTATAGCGGTAGAAGGGAGTGATGTAGAGAGATCCCTATCAGTGGAATGGAGTGATAGATGGGACCCTTGTCACTATAGCTTAGCTTTAGTACTGATATAGGAGAACTGAGAGGGTTCACTAGGAGGTGAGTAAAACTAGGCCAGGTCATGAGCAACTGAGCATGCTTAATAGAATAAATGAATATTACAACACACCCCTGGTCAAGAAATTGCTCATTACCATGAACATGTTTGAACATGCAATGTATGATTTGGGAGGTGCGAGGGGATGTACGGTGGGATGTACCTACAGATTGTGCACCTCCGACCCTGATTGGAGAAGGGTCCGGAGGGGAGGTTGAATGTAAGATTCTGTGTATAAAGGGGGATGACTTCTTTGGCTACGATGTGTCTCGAGTTGGAGAGGCACCCGGTCTGCAGACTTGTAAAATAAAGAATCTCTTGCTTCCAGGATTTAGTCTTTGAGCATTAATTGTGAGCATAAAGGGTATCTCACAATACCTTCTCACAAACTACTCACCTGCCTGCCTGCCCCCATGGCCACCCCTGCCCCTGTAGGAGAATCGCAGTTCCTGCATTAGCCCTCATTAGCCATCTCAGAAACTACCAAACCAGGGTGGAAGCAATTTATCTTTGATCGTGACGGACTACCTAAGAAGAATTTGGTTCTCAACCAGGCCAATATTTTGCCTTAACTTCTATGAGCTTCAATTCTAGCTAATAATCTGCAATGTAGAAGTTTATTATGAAAATCTTTTTGCCGGTCTTTATGAAGACATACTGTAAACAAAATTCCCGTCTACATCTTATTAATGGCTTACTTATATTTGTTTACTTGGGCTGAACCCGATTTATCCTTCGTATATTCTTGCAATCATTCCAGCAATTTACTTTACTCACTCTGTTCACATTCATTTCCTTTACTCAGATCTCCTCCAGACATTGGCTGCAATTAAGAAGATTGCACCATTTGTGTCATTTACTCCATTGTGGTATCCACCCTTTCACAGATGTTGCCTTATTTAGCTCCACTACCACCCTTCTCCACAACTTAAAACATGTTTGATTTCTAACTTTTCCAAATTCTGATCAACTTTTCATCAGTCTGAAATGTTCTCCAATCCAGAAGCATTGATGAGTATCTCTACTGATTTCTGTTTTTACTTCTGACTTGTTGTACTTGCAGTTTCCAAAGTTCTTCTTAATCGCCTCAAATTTTCTCAGTAATAAAATTCAACAGTTTATTTTTGAAGAAAGTTAGACAACAAGCCTACAGTTCCCTGGTTTCCTTCCTTCAATTTTCTTCAGTAATGGAGTTACATTTGAAGTTTTACAATCTAAAGGAACAGATCTTGTAAAAATTGTGGCTGTAGGTTCTATAATTTCTTTACCTACTTCCTTTAAAAATTGGTCGTTGAAAATCTTCAGGCCCTGAGGACTCATAAGTCTTTGGTGCCATTCTTATTTGTATGCTGTTTTCATGAAGTTTCAATAATAGATTTATCTTTAATTTCCCTAGAATGTCCGATGTATTGTCTTCTTCCCATACAATGAAGACTGGCATTAAATAATTATTCAACCGTTTGCCTTGTTATTAATTATAATACCAGCTGCTATACCCTGCTTTTCTCAAGTATTATACTGGCAATCATGATGTTGCATGCATTTCCATGCAATCAGGTATTACAATGGTCCTAGTAAATGAAATAAAAGCAAACTTAAATATATAAGCATTCCATGAATAATATAATTAGAGGGGTCATAAGGAATAGTTGATAATAGGTGATAAGGAATAGTAGGGTGATAAGGAATAGTAGAATTAGGCCATTCGGCTCATCAAGTCTTCTCAGCCATTCAATCATGGCTGATCTATCTCTCCCTCCTAACTCCTTTCTACTGCCTTCTCCCCGTAACCTCTGACACCTGTACTAATCAAGAATCTATCTATCTCTGCCTTAAGAATATCTATCGACTTGGCCTCCACAGCCTTCTGTGGCAAAGAATTCCACAGATTCACCACCCTCTGACTAAAACCAATTCTCCTCATCTCCTTCCTAAAAGAACGTCCTTTAATTCTGAGGCTATGACCTCTGCTTCTAGACTGTTCCACTAGTGGAAACATCCTCTCCACATCCACTCTATCCAAGCCTTTCACTATTCTGTATGTTTCAATGAGGTTCTCTCTCATTCTTCTAAACTCCTGCAGGTAACGCACATCATAGGTTAACCTACTCATTTCTGGGATCATTCTTGTAAACCTCCTCTCGACCTTCTCCAGAACCAGTGCATCCTTCCTCATATATTGTGCCCAAAATTGCTCACAATTATGGTAAAAGTATGTTAACTAAAGATACCATTAAATCACACACACTGTAAGTAAATCTGTGTGCAAAAATATATAGTTCTTATTCAGTAGATTATGTACCAATGTGCAATCCAAAGATGTAGAGGTTTGTAGGTTCATTAGCTTCGGTAAGTTGTAAAAATTGTCCCCAGGATAGTATGCTGGGTGATCGCTGGTCGGCGCAGACTCAGTCTGTTTCTGTGCTGTATCTCCAAAGTCACATCACACTACAGTACTTTTTTTGCATCTAATGTAATTGTTAAAGGCTTGAAGCTCAGCAACATACAATATAAGGGAAAACAGGACAGACGGAAGGATTTGGGCTCTAATATGGTTCATGTGTGTTCAAGGGATCAATGCCTTTCCCAATCAGTAGGTACTACTTGGATATCTTGAGTAAGTAAACTTAGAACAGATGTTTAGCATTGTTTAGTACTTCCTACAGGCGTCAGGTATATTTTTAAATTTGATTTGCAAATTTTCATCTTTAATCAATATTTGACATAAGGATGTTGATGTACAATAATGATTTAAATGTGCCATTTGCCTATTAAGGAGCAAAGTTTAAGGTAGATGTTGACTTTTAGTCTATATCAGAGTCCTGCACACAATAGACTGGATGTATAAACAATGTATTTATTGTGGCATGCCCATTTGCTCCTTCATAAGTTCATGCTTTAGGGGGAGAATTAGGCCATTTGGCCCATCAATTGCCCCCATTCAATCAAGGTTGATCTACCTTTCCCTCTCAGCCCCATTCTCCTGCCTTCTAACCATAATACCTCACACCTGTAAGAGGCATCCTTGCTTTACTATAAATCATTTGCACAGATTATAGTCAAGTCACATTTATTTATTTATTTATAGCACATTTAAAAAACAATTCTCGTTGACCAAAGTGCTTTACATTTGTTATAAGAGTGGTATACACAAGCAGGCTACATACATATATACAAATAGCCCTCGCTCAGAGGACGTCAGGAAAGGCTTGGGAGAACAGATAAGTTTTTTGTCTAGACTTAAAGGAGTCGATGGAGGGGGCAGTTCTAATGGGGAGGGGGATGCTGTTCCACAGTCTAGGAGCTGCGACCGCAAAGGCGCGGTCGCCCCTGAGCTTATGCCTAGACTGCGGGACATTCAGCAACCCCAAGTCGGCCGATCTGAGGGACCTGGAGGTGGTGCAGTGGGTGAGAATACTTTTAATGTAGGTGGGTGCAAGCCCATTGAGGGCTTTGTAGACAAAGAGGAGGGTCTTGAAATTTATTCGGAACCGCACAGGGAGCCAGTGGAGAGAGGCCAGGATCGGGGTGATGTTGTCCCTTTTTCGGGTGCCCGTCAGGAGTCTCGCTGCGGCGTTTTGGACCAGTTGCAGGCGGGACAGGGAAGATTGGCTGATGCCAGTGTAAAGGGAGTTGCAGTAATCTAGGCGGGAGGGGATAAATGTGTGGATGATCTTTTCGAGGTCATCAAACTGGAGGAATTGGTTTTTTTTAGCTATCATCCGAAGCTGAAAGAAGCTAGCATTTACCACGGCATTGACTTGTTTGTCAAATTTCAGTGCTGAGTCAAATATCACGCCAAGGTTTTTAACGTGAGGTTTGAGTAGTGGGGTAAGGCTTCCAAGGCTGCCTGCTATCATTTTGATTGTGTCTGAGGGGCCGAGAAGGATGACCTCAAACTTACTCTCGTTTAGTTGGAGGAAGTTCTGGACCATCCAGCACTTTATATCCTCGAGGCAGCGGGTAAGGTTAAGCAGATTTGATCGATTGTTGGGCTTCAGGAGGAGATAGAGTTGTGTATCATTTGCGTAGCAATGGAAGGAAATGCTGTGCATTTCAACGACTTGGCCTAAGGGGAGCATATACAGGGAGAAGAGAATGGGGCCAAGGATGGAACCTTGTGGAACCCCACAGCAGAGACTAGCTGGGGAGGAGAAAGAGTTTTCTATGTTGGTAGGGAAACTCCTACCTTTGAGGTAGGAGATGAACCAGCTCAGGGCAATGCCATCAATACCAACCCCGTACCGGAGACGGTCAATTAGGATGGTGTGGTCGACTGTATCAAATACTGCGCTGAGGTCGAGAAGGAGCAGGATTGCACAGTCGCCGGAGTCAACGGTGAGCAGTAAGTCATTATGTACCTTCATCAAGGCAGACTCTGTGCTGTGGTGAGCCCTGAAATCTGATTGGAAAGTTTCCAAGATAGTATTTTGGTGAAGGTAAGGCATAAGTTGACTTAAAATTACCTTCTCAAGGGCTTTTGAGAGGAAAGGCAGTTTAGAAATGGGTCTGTAGTTGCTTGGCAAGGTGGGGTCGAGGTTAGGTTTTTTCAGGAGTGGCTGGACCACCGCATGCTTGAAGCAGGTAGGTACAGTGCCAGTGGCCAGAGAACTGTTGAAGATGGTGAGGATGCTGGGACCGGCTATTGTAATGACATCCTTTAGGAGAGCAGAGGGGACAGTGTCGAGGGGCAGTTAGTAGGTTTCATGGTGGTGATCAGTTTTACAAGGGAGGGTAGAGTAACGGGTTGGAAACAATCTAATTTTGAAGAACAGACCAATGAGACAGCCAGGTCACGGGTGGGAGGGGAAATATTCGTACTTATGTTCTTTACCTTGGTGGTGAAAAATTTAGTAAATTCCTTGCACTTAGTCGGGGACCCGGTTAAGCTGGTGCTGGGGGCAGGACAAATGATGGAGGTGATGGTGCTAAAAAAGAACCTTGGAATTATGAGCGTTTTTGGAGATAAGGGTGGAACAGTATTTTGTTCTTGCGGATTTTACCGCTTCCTGGTATTTGTGAAGGTTGTTTTTCAGGAGTTCGAAGGAAATTTGAAGCTTATCAGATTTGTACTTCCGTTCTGATTTTCTGCATTCTCTTCTTAGGGATCCACTAGGGCTCCGGTGGTGTCATTGAGCCATGGCTCGCCTTTAGGCTTAGGCTTTTTCATTTTAAGAGGGGGCAACAGAATCCGGATGGAAGAGAGCAAGTAATATTGAATAGAGAAATGAGGTCGTCGGTGCTGAGTTGATACTGATTATAATTTGCACAAAGTGAGGTTTATATGACACAACCAGCATCTGCAGTTCATTCCTACACTTTATATGACATAACAATTGGATGTGGTTTTCTCTAATAAACATTGAGGTTAAGGTGTATTCTTCTTCTAATTCTTGTATTCTTCTTCTAATCTTGTGTGTGAACTCGATAAAAAGTTGTTCAGCCAGAGCTGAACACACTTCTCGGCATCTGCATACAATTGCGTCTGTCTTGCGCTTCTTGTGCTTCTTGTGCATGCTGGTGGAAAGATTGGTGAAAACAGGGCTGCGTCATGAACGCTCTTTCCTTGGCCCCAACCTTTGTATTGTAATCCATGAATGAGCGGGTCAAGTCCAGTTTCCTTGGTTTATAAAAGCTTAGACATAGCTTGTATTTGATTTTAAACACAAGAGTCTTGCAAATGATAAATGATTGTTGTTGTTAAGAGGACTGAGTGGTCCACTGCTATCCTCACCATGGTGCTAGTTTAAATGCAAGTATTTAGTATTGTAATTGGATTGAGTTATCAATCCCGAGTGATTAAAACAATTAGTTAAGGTGGAAGGTTTAACATTAACTCTATTTCTTATCACAATTGCTCCTTGAGGTGCTGAGCATTCCCAACATTTTCTGATTTTATTTTGTGTTTGCAACGTTAACATTATCTTTGTTTTGTATGGGAAACAGTTTGGTTACTTGCGAAGTGAGATGATCACTTTTTATCATATTTCTTTACGAGGATTTTTGTTGTTGTTGCTTTACTTGCAGATGTCGCTCGCAAATAATGTGATTAAAATTTGATTAAATGCCTCTGCGATCAAGAATAACATGTTACACAGCCTGGGCGAATGCACGATGTTCATCACTGAGTCGTCAGCTCAACAATGTATTTATAGAGCTGTTCACAGACAGTCATTTGAAAAAATTGTTAGAGAGTAAGTTCAAATTCTAAAAAAATGATATTTGATTGTAGTACATATATGCATCATTACTTTTTCTATAATTGAATGGACTTAACCCTTTCATTACTCAAATATTTCTGTGGAATATGTTAAGCCTAACTCAAATGAAACAACATTATTAAATTAAATTTTAATTTGGCCTTCGCCAGCCATTTTAATAACTGGTAAATAGCAGCCTTTTATGAACAATCAATTGTCATGGCAGGTTTCCATGTTACCAGAGTAACCTTTAAACAGGCAGAATATCTTATTAACTGGCAGATAGCTAACTATTAAGTATATAGTGTTTCATAATATTGCTGTATGCACTTTATGTTGAAAAATATTATAAATGTGGTGTATGAAAAATTACCTTTCTGTATACTTGCATAATAGCTAATAAATTGGGAATGTAAATTGCACTATTTATTTATTGTATAATGCTGACTTTACACTTAAGCAATTTGAACTGAGATCTATTTATTTTATTCACGATAAAAAGCCTACTTTTAATGGGGTTTTTTTTGCTCTGTTGTTTGAGTTACTAAGTTTTTTCTCGATGTGTTTTTTGGTCAGGTTTTATTGGAAAGGCACCCAGGAATATGTGCGGCATTGCTCAACGTCAAACTAAACAGAATCTTATTCCACGAATTGAGTTGTTTTTAGAAGAACTACAAAAAGCTGGCATCATACCTAAGGATAGTAAAATCGACTGTGGCCTGATTGCCAAGAAAAATACTAAATCTGTATGTAAAAGGGTTTCTTTCATTGTTAACTTCTAATTGGATAACACTTTAGATGGGTTATCTTAATAGCTTATTTTTGACTAATGTAACGAGCAGACACGTTTACTTTTCAATGCCGTGCATTTTATTAAAATCATGATTAAATGGTAACAGTAAGGTGAGAAGATTCATGTGCATCATGTGTCCCCAGTCATGAGCTGAATTCACAGAGACTATGGATCAGGGAAGTAGGACAACATCAGGAGCACCTCATCAACTGCATTTGGTGCTCCCAATGTGGCCTCCTTTATATTGGTGAGACAGAGCGTAGACTAGGCGACCATTTTGTCAAACACTTGCACTCCCCTTCCCATTCCCATACCAACCTTTCTGTCCTGGGCATCCTCCATTGCCACAGTGAGGCCATGCGCAAACTGGTGGAGCAGCACCTCACATTCTGTTTTGGTAGCTCACAACCCAGTGGAAAGTTGAATTCTCCAGTTTTATGTGAACAACTCTCTCCCCTTCCCCTCCTTTTCTCCCCTTTTATCTCCCTCACTTCCCTGTGCCCACCTGGATGCACCTACCCATTTCTCTACCTTTCCCCTTCACCCCCTCCCCTTCCACCTGTATTCCTTCCTCTGAAATTACATTTCACACCTCTTCTGCTCTCCTTAACTCAGACATTATGTTTTCTCATCTCTGGCCTATGTCCAAATGTCTGCCAATCATCGTCCCCCCCGTCCCCTGCCTTTATCCACCTATTGCTTGGCTTTTGCCGCCTCCACCTCTCTTCCACCTTTCTCCCCTGACTACAATCACCGAAGAAGGTTCACAACCCAAAGCATCGCCTCTCCATGTTTTCCAGAGATCCTGCCTGACATGCTGAGTTACTCCAGCACTTTCTGTCTTTTGTATCTGAAATTTATCATTGTCCATATCATATCATATTGTCATATCGCCATATGTACTGTAGTTACAAACACTGCATTGTGAAATATATTTTGGAGCCCGACCCAAAATGTTGTCTGCCCATTTCCCTCCACAGATGCTGCCTAACCCATTGAGATCCTGCAGCAGTTTGTTTTTTACTCAAAACCCCAGCATCTATACACTCTTATGTAACTCTCTCCAAAATTTAATGTTAATGTCTTACAGTAAAGCTTCCCCATCTTGTGCCCCATGGCTACTCTTCTATCAATATGAATTATTATAACGGCATGTGGATTAAATGACGTTATCTGTATGCTTAAATTCAAATTCACTCATTTTTTCTTTCCCAGTTTGGAAATGCAATAAAAGTACCATAGTTTGCGTGTGAAGCTGATCTGAGAACATATGACATTCAAAACAATGTATTGCTGACTTCTGAGTGCACTTGCATCAGGGGGTGTAGAGCTCACCAAGAATAATACACATTCTCATTGTTAAAACTTCAGTATTCTCATCCAACATCCACAGACACGCTGTTGTGTTGCATCGCGACTTGGTTGGGGAATATCTCTGCCCAAGACCACATGAAATTGTGGATGTTACCCAGCCCATCACACACACCATACTCCCCACATTCACTACACCAACATTTCACGCTGCCTTAGCTAAGCAGCCAACATAATTAAAGATTTTGCCCACCCCAGGCATCTTCTCTTTGCTCCAGTTGGACAGAAGATACAGAAGCTTGAAAGTGTGTACCACCAGACACAGGAACAGCTTCGTCCTTTCTGTTAACTGGCTTCTGAATGGTTCTTCCATGCTAGGGTACTGTCCAATTCTCCTCTTATAGCAGACATTGGACTTTGTCTCTTGAACTATTGTGCTTCAATGCTAAGACCTATATTCTGCATCCTTTGCTCTACCCATTGTACTTGAGTTTGGCCTGGTCACAGGATTATCTGATCTGATTGGGCGTCATGCAAACGTTTCACTGTATCTAATAATAAATCTAAAGCAAATGTTCAAACATTTTCATTATCTCATCTTTTCTATTTCCATGATTAATTCCAACAGTCATCTGATAAGTCTGCATTCCTCTTTTGTAGCCTTGAAATCCCTTGCTCCAATACAGCCTTAAGATAACTAGGCCTTAACTTTGGGAATTATTTCCCAAATCAGCTCCAACTGTCTGTTCCACTTGGATATTTCTTAAATCCTACACCCTGTTCAAAATTGCTCTTTTTTTGCTCATGTGGCAAGTTGTTTTAATTTTGTATAGTTTAGAGATACAGCAGGGAAACAGGCCCTTCAGCCCACTGATTCCATGCCAACATTGATCACCAGTGCATGCTCTATGTTACCCCATTAATCCATTCACTCCTTTCATACCGAGGGCAATGTACAGAGGCCAATTAATCTATAAACCTGCACATCTTTGGGATGTGGGTGGAAACCGAAGCAACCAGAAGAAACCCTCAGGGAGAAACAGGGAGAATCTGCAAACTCCACACAAACAGCACCAAAGCTCGGGATTGAACCTGGGCCTTTGGTGCTATGAGGCAGCTTTGATACGTTTTACTCTGTCAAAACTGCCATTTTAAAACAAAATGTTGACTCTTGTCCAAGTTACACTTCAATTTCTCCTAAATGCAAAATCAGACTTTAAAAGAATCCCAGTGAGCTATTGGAGTTTATAAACTTAATGCTAAGAGAAGGTAAATACTTCCCCATCAAACACCCTTTCTCTTGGTCTCACCCACCTTTTCAAAATTCTCTGCTCAAGAACAGAGTTGTAATCTTGCATCTAAGCACACATACAAAATCTTCCTTTGAGCCTTGATTGTGAGCACAGCAAAGGTACGGATGCCCACCAAATGCACATTCCATTCCACACATCTTATACAGTCCAATGTAGAAACAAGGAACTGCAGATGGTGGTTTACAAAAAAACACACAGAATGCTGGAACAATTCAGCGGGTCAGGCAGCACCATTGGAGAACATGGACATGTGACGTTTTGGGTCGGAACCATGATGAAATGTCACCGATACATGTTCTGCAGAGATGCGGTTTGACCCGCTGAATTAGTCCAACACTTGGTGTCTTTTCTTAGACCATCTGCCAGGAAACTATGACATACTCCCACTCTTGTTTTGTGGATTCTCAGATGATGGTTGATGAAGCAAATATTGGAAGTGCAATCTCCCACAGATTGGGTAGTCTATGAGGACAGTGAGCTTCTGCTATTTACACAGTAAGGCTCTGTGTAACCTGCAGAAGCAAAGTGATTTGCACAGAGCTTCACTGTGCCCTGAAGTTTGACCATGGAGTTCACAATAACATCTCAACCGCCCCTTCTTGATGTTGCCCAGTCCCGAGCCGGAGGTTCTCAAGAATCAGTGAAGATATTGTTTTATTTTCAAGGAGAGTTTGTGCACTTCCTTGAAGCTTTCTCTCTATCCACCTGGTAATCTGTTCTCGAGATGGGCCTTAGAATAAATCGATTGGGTTTCCATAAGGCCTTTGACAAGTCCAGGAGCCAATTGGTTAAGAAGGTAACCAATCTTGGGTGCATCAATGATAGAGAAGTTGCTGGGAGATACAGTGATAATGGATGGTTTGTTTGGTTTTGCAGAGATTCTGACTGTTGTTTGGTACATTGATCTGGATGATGGGTGTGGAAAAGATGCAGTGTTGGTTGTGGATATTAGATTTTCAAAGTCCAGAGAATTTGGGCCTTCTTATGGAGTTTTTTAAAAAATAGACTACGTTTATGAATCGCTATGGAACGAACAATACTGTGCCATAGTTCTGAAGGTGATCGTGAGAGATGGGAAAGAAAATAAATCAGAGCATTGAATAGGAGTAGTATTTAAAAAAAAATATCTGGAGTATGGTATAAGCATGTTAGCTCATTACAAAAAAGAGAGTACAGAAGTAAAGGGTTGCTATGTTGAGAAAGGAACAGTTTAAGGGAAGTAAGTGAGGTCTTTAAAAATGATGAAAGGGATGCGGTTTCGACGTGGATAGATTTATTTTAGGGAAGATTCAAACTGTGGCTAGTTAAGGGACAGATTCGAATTATCAGAGGGTGGGTGCTGTGTGGAATCAGCTTTGTGGAGCTGGATCACTAAAGTGGAACTGAGGGGGAATATGATCTTCAGGTAGATGGGACTCAAACAACAATCCCCGTGCTGGAATTGTTATAGGATGATTGCCATAAGAAAGATTGAGGAACTGCAATGATAGAGAGTTGCTGGGAGATATCCAGTGATATTGGTTTGTTTGGTTTTGCAGAGAGGGTCTCGGACCCTCGAAAAACGTCGCTATAACTCCTGGATCGCTGATAGTATTTAAAATACTAGTATAATAGTGTTGCTCATTACAAAAGATAAGTAAAGGTGCTGAGAAAGGCAAAGGGAAGTAAGTGCTACCCGATCAAACTGAGTTTCTATATTATCCAGTTTTAGCATTTGTGTCAAAACAACCCTTAGGATGTTTTCTGTTTTGTTGTCCCGTTTGTCAAAAATCAAATGAATTGCCTCAAGTAATCTGAAACTACAGCAAGCCCCACTTAACTACGGTACATCACGTTTAACATCCTCACATCAAACAGCATTTCATTAGTAACAATTGTGAGAACTATCCTTTAACTGCCTTTAAATATTGTCTATTTTCATTGTTTCCTGTTTCATATAATTATTGCATTTTTTATATAACACAATGAAAGCTTTCTGAAACAGGGTATGTTCATTATATCATCTGAAATTATATATGAAGTATTTTTATAATTCATTTTCAGAATTGTCCCTTCAAACAAAAGGGGATAATGAAACAGTTAATTAGCATTAACTCCCTATTTAAAAACAATTTTTTTAAAACGATTCTTGTATTTTTAAAATCTTCTGTAAAGTTAAAAAAATATAAGTATGAAAGGTTCAGCATAACAATATCTTGTTTTTATTTATCCATAATACAACTCTTCCTAAATTTTGTTGCAATTTGAAAACAAAGGATTTACAATAGTCTATACATGTGTCCTTGAGGTCATGATTGCAATAAGGTTTGAATTATTTGTGTGTGTGATAAAATAAGTGACTAGATTTCAGAGATTCCTACTTTTATAGCCCAACTTTGGAAATGAAATGAACTAGAGATATATTTTCCTTCACAAGTCATATTTTAGTATTGATAATTTATTGACAGCAAATTAATAAAATAATAAATTGTATTTAACAGTTTATCATTTTTTTCCAGCGAATCCCCTGAAAATAGTATTGCTAAATGATTATTGACAATGAATGCTTACATTGCACAATGACTTAAGCTGTGAGGAGTGCATTTTGATTTGTTCACCAGATAAGCGACCTACTATGGAAGTTAATAGTGTATGACATTCGGTTCACCTGGGAACGGTCAAGTCAACTGCTATTCAATAATGAGAAACTGGTCTGCGCCATTTGTTTCAAGGTAGGAGGGAGAATATTGAAGCGTTTATTCTTTATTATTACCATTCGAAAAGGAAATAATCCCTTTACATTTCAAATCTCAAATCATTATATTAATTTCTGTTGAATTTTAAAATTGGGTGAAATGAGACAGAATTTTGACAGATGCTTTAGATTTGTAACTTCTTTGGGATATAATGTTGTAGTATTTATGTCTTATCATTTTCTTCTTGATGGAAACATTGCCTTTGCTTTTAAATTTCTCTGCTCGAATGAAGTACCCAGAAATATTGAAATATCAGACGTACAACTTGTACCAAATCATTTGTGGAAACAATATATTAAAAATGTAATGTTTATATATTTCTTATAAGAAAATAAATATACAAATAATTTGAAAAAGTTGCTGAAGATATACCATTGACTTCTATGGTGAATGTAGAATAATATAAGGAAGCTCTGTTATTTTTGGATTCAGTGGACACTACAGGTTAAATCATCAGCGCAAAAGCAAGCGAAAGCTCCTCCGTCATTTTTTGCTGGTCTTGCGTTCCCATTAGATGAAACAAAAGGATCTTCTGTCTCTACCCTGATAGAATCGTATTATTTGCAAAATTCGGAACCATTTCCAGGTAATAACAATACTCCATTTTAAGCATAGCTTATTTCGATCTTTTGAGGATTCCATTTCTATTTCCAACTGAAAATGAACCTGTCTTTCAGACCTTTGAAAAAAGGATTAATTAAAATATGTAATTGCTTAGGAATTTATACATGGTATGAAAGACAAAGATAAAACAGGGTCAATTCTTTATTAGAATTATTAGGAGAAAGAGGATACAGTTTGGTTTTAAGGTGCAGAGCGGGTGGGGAACTAAAGGAGTATCTCTGTTACAGTGAGGCCAGGCTTGCCTTGGGAATGTAAACATCCCATTGATGAGTGTGATCTCTGGTTCTAAACTCGCTAGCTGTTGGGAACATCCTCCCTAGTCTGAATAATCCAGATGAAAGGAGTAAATTAGATGGAGAAAATATGTTGAATCTGAAACATTAACTCTGTTTTTCTCTCTACAAATGTCATCTGACTTGCTGAATGTCTCTTTTTAATTCTGATTTTCCATTTCCACAATATTTTACTTATACCCTTTTGTTCCCATTTAGAAAGCTTGTTTCACGTTTAAAGATCCATAATACAGGTAGAAATGTTAATTTAACAAATATGATCTGCATTGCATTAGTTGCATAGTATGCTGAAACATCAATGCACTGAACAATTTTTAGAACATTGGCAATTATCATACATGTTTCAGTGTTTTCCTTGTGAACTTATTGTCCATTGTATGTGAAATTCAGTGATAAACACTTTTAAATGTCATCCATGCCATCATTCAAATAGTATCGAGCTGCCAACGAGAACATTGCCCTGCACATTAGCTTGAGAAAATATTTTAAAAGGTTATCGGTCAAAAAAGTGCATGCAGATAAAAAATACCTTATTGTATAATAGTGCTGTTTATCTTCAATCCAAATGTGTTTTATTTTAATGCTTGAAATTACATAGATTTGCAAATACTTGTTGAGACTGTTTTGATTATATTAATCTGGGTCCCCGTATATTTTATTAATGAATAAAAGTTCAGCCTAGCAGCTTCCACAAATAAGTATCTCTTTACCTGCAGTATTTTACGGATACTTCAACATAACAAATATGAGCACTTGCTCAAAAAAGACTAATAATTCTTTGAGCTGCTTATTTCCTCTAATGTACCATAGAGGAAAATAAATATGAGTGCGGTGTTGTAAAGTGTAATAATGTTTGTTTTGGATGGATTTTTTGTTATTCATTAATAGTAAGATTAAACGAGAACGTACCAGTTTGAAGTTTGATCTTGATTTTATGAGGCGTTACGATGAGCGATTACGTGAAGAAGGCCGTCAGTCGTCATGCACGTCAATCTTCAAAGCAGCGGTGTGGAATCACAGATAAAAAGAAGTTGACCTAAAGATAGTAAGATTAGAAGAAACTAGAACTACCAGATGACCTGATAATATGAGGGTTGGGAGCAGTGGGCACGTAATCGCTCATCGTAACTCCTCATAAAATCAAGATCAAACGTCAAACTGGTAAGTTCTCATTTAATCTTACTATTTTACTTCGGCGTCACGTGAGTGACTACGTGAAGATTTCAAAGCTCTGTGATTTCACGCCGGTTAGAATCCAGGCGTCACACACTGAATGGATTGACCATGGATGAGTGAGAAAAAATGTTAAAGCATTCAGACATAACATGGTTAGGTAACAAAACTGATGCTTTAATGCAATACGAAAACAATAATGACCCCGCTCAACCTGGGGGGGGAAACTATAAACAGAATTCAAAATGGTACGTGCAAACACCCCTGATCCCGCAATGGGTTTGTTATAAAACTGGCGGAACATCCTCTCATTGGCCCATTCTGCCGCCGCTAGGATGTTGTCAAGGGGCACGTCCATAGCCCTGGCTGCTGACGTTGATGCTGCCCTGGTGGAGTGAGATTTGTAAATATCCGTATCTACTCCTGCAAGTGTCAGTACCTCTTTTACCCATCTGGAGATGGTTTGTGTGGACACCCTATGGTGTGGTTTTTTGTGGCTGATTAGGACAGCTAACTCTGTGCCTCTGAGGCTGCTGGTGACTGTAATATAGTGGTGCAAGTGATCTACCACACACAGTCGAGGATCTTCGGGGTATGCCAAGAACTCAAGCCTGGGCCCTGGCAACCCGGCCCTGCTCCGTTTTACTAAATCATAAACGATAAAAGTTATGGTGTTGGCAGTGTTGTGCATTTTGTCGAGTCGCAGTTTGTGTAGGGTATGGACTCGTTGCACCGTAACGAGTGACATTAGCATGACCACCTTGAGGGTGAGCTTTCGTTAGGATAATGTGGTGGCTGGCTCCCACTGTCGGAGTAGCGTCACATCACACTTACATCCCATGTGTTGGTATATCGAGGCCTGGGGAGGTGCAGTGTTATATATGCCTTTCATTAATCTGGTGATAAGGGGATGCTTCCCCACTGGTAAGACCCCGTTCCCAGTACTATATATGAGGACAGTGCACTCCTGGCACTGGTGATGGCATTGTAGCCTAATTTCTGGTCATGATATAAAGTTGATAGGAATTCTAAAATGTCCGTGATGCCCACTGTGTCATATGTGATGTTGGATGACCTGCAATATGTCTCCCACTTTTTGATGTGAGAGATATACTGCTTTTGTGTGCTGACCCTCCAGGCCGCTGTAATAACATCCACTGTTCGATCAGCCAGTCCGAGTCCCAGGAAAGGTGGCCTCAGAATCTGCAAACCAACAAATTGATTCGGTCATGTAGCGGATGATGGTCCCCCGTTACCGGGTGTACCAGCAGCTCCCTGCTGTTGGGGACAGCTATCATACGCTGTGTAATGATAGGACAAGTGGGAACCAAGATTGTATATGCCTATCTGGCACTACCAGAATGCCGGTGGCATTGTCCTGCTTTATTTTGACCAAGCATTGGCTGATGAGGGAAAAAGGAGGGAAAACATACAAGAACATTCCTCCCCAATGCAGTGTGAAAGCATCCACTGCTACTGCCCCTGGATCAGGCTCCCATGAGACATATTTGGGTAACTGGTGATTGAACCTGGAGGCAAACTAGTCAATGTCCGGCGTGCCATATCAGCCAATAATGTCAGTAAATACTTCATGATTCAACATCCATTCTGTGTTATCATTAAATTTTCGTAACTGTGTTTTCATTCTGTGTTTTCATTAAATTGGCAGGTAGATAGCCAATACCCAAATGTTCCTTGCAATACACCAATGCCAAAGGAGGTTTGCCAATTTATCAGATTTTATTCCACCCATGTGATTGACATACGCCACTGCCGTGGTGTGGTCAATCTGAAGTTGTACATGCACGTGATGCATCTTGCTGCAATAAGTCTTTAAGCCATAGAGTACCCCCAACAATTCTAAGTAGTTAATGGCATATTGTTGTAGGATTGAGGACTCCTGCACATTCCATCTGCCCCCGCAGCTGGTGCTGGTGTCTGTTGCCCCCCAACCCAGGCCACTTGCATCGGTTTGTATTATGACCGATGGTGTGTCAATTTGAATTTTCTTAGAACAGTGATGTACATTGGTAGCCCACCAGTGTAACTCTGCAATAGCGTCTGGTGGTAAATGCATATGTTCCCCGAATTTGCCTGCGTGAGCTTTGAGGGCTCATTCCTTTGCTCTTTGTAAATTTTGGTAATGCAAAGGTCCATAGCGTACACCTGGAAAAGTTGCAACAAGCTTGGCAATTATGCTTGCTACTTGTCCGATTGTTGGCCTCTGATTAGCAATTAGCTTATTGCAGGTTTCCTTCAAGGCTGATTGCTTGTCAGCTGGCAGAGTCACTGACATTTGATTTGAGTTGATTGTAAACCCTAGGTAATCAATTACCTTGATTGGAGTCAATTTAGACTTAACTGGATGGATCACAAATCCCAACCTCTTAAACATGTATTTGGTAGCTGAAACCAGATGCTATTGCTGATTCCTTTGTGTTGCCAATTATTAGAATATCATCCAAATAAGCCATCACAATGTGGCTCTGAGCTCGTAGCAGTCCCAGAACTGGTTTTAGTAATTTTGTAAAAAGCCTGGGTGCCGAAGTCAGCCCATTTGGCAATGCCTTGAATTGCCACATCTGCCCCATCCAATAAAATTTCAAATATCTCCTGTGTTCCCTGTGTATAGATATGGAGTAATAAGCATCTTTTAGGTCAATGCAAGCCATATAACATCCTATGGAGACCAGCTGAATAGCTGTACCAAAGTTGTCCATTTTAAAATGTTTATACTGCACATGGGTATTGAGTTCCGTCAAGTCTAGGATAATGCGACTCCCTCCATCTTTCTTTTGCTTAGGAAATATATTCAAAACTAATTGGTGTGATTCTGGGCGAGACCTCTGAATCACCCCTTTTGATTTTAAAGCTTGAATTTCAGCCTGTATCTCAAACCTTTCCTGTTGAGGGATCAGATATGTGCGGTTTGGTACATTTTGAGTGGGTGGTGCTGAGCCAAGAAGAAAATCAATTTTAAACCCTTCTACACTGTGCAGTATGAACGGGTCTGCTGTAATCCAAATCCATTCATTCAAAAAATGTTTTAACCTTCCCCCAACTTGTAAGTTAGAGGTGTGTGATCTGTCCCACAAGGGACTAGAAAGTCCTACTTTCGGTGTTACAGCCTGAGTGGTCCTGGCCTCCTGCCTCCCTCCCTGAGACTGCTGGACTCTGCCTCCTGTCCATGAGCCCCTAGGCTGGCTGCGCCTGTTGTGGAAGGTGGCATAAGGATGCTCTCGTAGTGATGAGCCCCTGGGTGGAGTTGGAGTTCGGCTCATGAGGCGGAGAGTCTTGACCTCGTCATCCAGCTCACGTACCTGCTTCGGCAGGTCTGCCCCAAACAAATAGTTTGTCGGCTGTACATTGCTGGCTTTGCACAGCACAGCAAACTTCGGGTTCAGTGCCGGTCGTATGGCACTCTTCCGCAGACAGTTAATTTCAAACAAGGCATTGCAGAGGAGCCCCACTGCATCCTGTTGTGTCTCGTTAGTGGCCCGCCATCTATAGACCTGGCAAAAGCAGTTACCCCTGAGGCCAGTATTTTCAGAATTTTCTGAAGCTTTACTTCCTGGGCTCTTACCCCTGGCCCAATATGGCCCCAGATGGAGTGGTTAACAGCCGGCACACTGCGGGAGGCACAGTTGACAGGGGTACTATAGCGGCCGGTGGTCTCCTCCATTACCTGGTCCTTTAGCTGGTGCGAGGCCAGGTAGTTTATGGTGGTGGCCAGTTCTTCATCCAGGGCCTCTCCGGTTCGGGTGGGTATGGCAAACTTGGACGGCAATAAAGGCACTGTTGCCCCTAGGTCCCCAGGGTGTTCCCGTGATGTGCCTCCCTGCTCCGAGTCAGGGTACTGCTGACTCCGTGTACTCCCCTCTATGGATAGGGAGACACTTCGCAGCCCTATATAAGGTGCTGCTAATGCAAGCTCCTGTGGAGACCCGCCGTGATACTGCTCCCTTCTCTGGAGCAGATAAGTCTGGAGGGACATCTGTGAGAGATGTCCGCAGAAGTGATTCCACGACCTGGACTCATCAGAGTCTATGGACAAAAAAATTGCACCTTTGAGTACTGTTGAAAGAAAAACTTACAACCAAACCCCCAAGCAACGACCATAAGTAACTAGTTTAAACACTTACCTCGGTTTTTAAAACTTACCGCTCGAGAGACACAATCGCGCCTGCCAGTCTGTCGTTGGCGCATGCTTCAAACGTCATGACGACTGACGGCCTTCTTCACATAGTCACTCATGTGACTCCGAAGTAAAATGAGATGTTTTTGTCACTGGCAATACCAGCATTTATGTTCCATCCCCAAATGACCCTGGAATGAGAAGACAGTTGACAATAAATCATACTATTTGATTACCGTATGTGAGCCAGACTGCGCAGGGACTGCAGATTACATTCCCTGAAGTACATTAGTGAACGAGACAACAATTTAAATTTGTTTTTATTCTTACTGCCGAAGAGAATTAAATTTTATGTTAATTATTGCAGTGTGGCTGTTGATGGGGCTATAGAGAATGTGTCAACTTATGTTCACGTATCAGTTTAGTTCTCAAAGGCACATTCCACTCCGACTAGTTTGATTGTCCTCCTGATCAAATTTTATCTCTGTATGTCTTGTAGTCACCCTCTCCAAGCTAACAATGATTTATCCTACATTTTCCTTGATCTTTGTCCCCTTTGATCACCTTACCCTTACCCTGAGAGTCAGGTGTCTCCTTCTCCTCTGACTCTCACCCTGAAGAAGGGTCTCGATTCGAAATGTCACCTACGTCCGTCTATCCAGAGATGCTGCCTGTCCGGCTCAGTTACTCCAGCATGTTGTGTCTATCTTCGGTGTAAACCAGCATCTGCAGGTCTTTCCTACACACTTCCACTATGATCTATCTGTTCTCACTTTTGCAGTGAACCTCAACTAAGCTCAAAAACAGTGTTTTATCTTTTGACCAAGTCCCATATAAACTTCCTAGTTCAACAATGTTTTTAACAATTTCAGATAATGAACTTTTCCATCCATTTCAGTTTTCATTTAACACTACTTTCTTTTTGTAGTTTCCGATAATTATGCTACTTCTCCGATTTACTCTTTCTCCAGACCAATCTTTTGCCATTCTTTAACACGTCCCATTGCACTACTCATTTAATCTCTCCTGCTTTTCATCGTATCTCAGATCTTTCTTTTTATTCTTAGCTCCTCTACCCAACTTCTGCTTTTCTCAGATCTGTTTAACTTTGGGCCATACTGCACGGAAACAGGCCCTTCAGCCCAACTCATACATGCTGGCCAAGATACCCCATTATACTAGTCCCATTTACCAATGTTTGGCACAGATCCCTCTAAACATTTCCTATCCATATACCTATCCGAATATCTTTTAAATGCTATTGTACTTATCTCAACTACCTCCTCTGGCACTTGTTTCTGATCTTGATCTGAAATATTAATTATGTTTCTTTCTCTATTGACAGTGCACAACCAGCTGTGTATTTCTACCATTTTCTATTGTTATTTTGCATGATCCTTTTGAAGCAGTGAATTCTGCCAGGAATGACATCGAACAAAAATGTCTATGAATTTCCTTTCTCTTAAAAAAGTATGAATTATTGTTTTATATCAATTTACATTAATTATAGCATTAAATTAACAATTCATGTGTCTAAGGTCGTGAGCTAGCTAAAGCCTTTAACAAGAAAATTCCTAACGAGGGCTGGAATAACTATCCTTCTGCTGTTGAATGCATTCTGGATCTCATTAATACCCATTTGCAGGTACTTCTTTATTCAACACTGTGATGTATTTTCATACGGTGATGAATGCAATGTAAGATATAATGCTGCATTGAATGGATAATTATAATTACAATGCTAAATGAATGAGATTGTTTGAACATGCTGTCCATTTTGATTAAAAAGGAAGTTGAACCCAACTGGATGTTAAACAGTCATCGCAATGCTCTTTCAATAGTTCTTGGTAGTACTAGTTGATCCAAAACTTTTTAACTGATTCACAAGTTAACTTTTTTGTCGCTGTGTGTCTTGTTGCTTTTTATTTAGTGTAGCTGTATGGTAATCGAGTTTCACTGTATCTTAATTGGTACATATGACAATAAATAGGCTTTTGAACCTGTGAACAAAGGCATCTAATGGCATAGAGTTATTACTCATCAATTTAAGCTCCATAGTAAAACAGCGGAAAGCAACATTGATTTTTATTTTTCTGGAACCAAGGAAGAGCCTTCTGACCGTCCCAATTTGTTGTCCTCAACTCATCATCCATGATGATAGACTCATTTGTGCAATAGGTTAATTGACACCACAAGACTCTGATTGCATTTTCTTTCTGTAATTAATTTGGAGACTTGTAGCAGCCACTTGAACAATATCTGCACAAAGAATATTGATATCCACCCTTCTATCCATAATGTAGATAGCAGCCAAAGGCCGTAAACTGTGTTTAAAAGATATAGGTGACTTGGCAGATAGTCATATCTGGTGCTATTTGGTGAACTCCTTCATGCCTGGCACATTCATCGTGGAAGTACTTCCATACGATAGGTATGACTCTTTTTAACCATAATTTACAGCTTGGTTTATTACTTCTCTATGTCCATAATATTATGCCACAGATTTGATTAATTTTATAGGTGGACTACGAATCTAGCTTTAAAAACAATGGAAGCAATTATTTGCATATCAACTTCATTTACTTCACAAGATCTTCTTGAGGTAATAATATAAAATTTGTAATCAGGAAAAAAGTTACATTTTCTTTTGGTTCGATCATAATTGATGCATTTTCGAATTAACTTTTCATCATCTTTCTTTTTAAAGGCAGATCCAAAGGCTCTCTGTGCCTATTTGTGTGTTATCTTTATGTGTGGTTACAAGTTCAGGCAATCCATAGCAGTTGTAAACTACATTGTGAGTGGAACTATTCAAATTATTGCACAGTGTGTCTAATTGAAGAGCTATTTAGAATGTTTGCATTTTTCTTTCATTTTCTTTCTAAATATTTTATTTCCCAGTCTCCTTATTCTGAGCCTCATTGTCCACTCATAACAAAAGCATTCCAAGCCCTGAAGACCTATTGTATGGAGACTATCTCTTCTAAATTTCTCTAAACCCACCATTTATAATGTTCATCCTGACCTTTGTAAACATTGGAAGCCTTCTTTACCAATCTGTCCAACCAATACTTTAAAAAAAGTTATATTGAGTCATTCTTAGCTTTATTTCATTTTGAGCTTTTCCTCATAAACTCACAGTTATAGTATTTAAATACATTTTCACTGTACCCCTTGCACGGGTCTAATACTGTTAGAATATTAAGGTACAATTACTTGCATCTTGATAGTTGCATAAATGCAAAGCTTTTTTCTTAATTTATATTCGATGTATTTATAGGATCCTATTGAAATAATTATGATTATTTCAGTATGTAGTCCTCGTCTAAATATCACAGCACTCACGTCCCAAGTTAATTTTCTGCTTAGTACAAAGCTCAAGTAATTTGAAGAAATGAGCTACGCAATTTCACATGGAGTGACCTGTTAAGATATCCTGGGAGACGGGGGAAGTAAGGGGAGGCAAGAACAAGGAAGTTTTCTTCAAAATCTGCACTGGTCCCTCGAACTTTTAAGGATGCAGCATGAGCAATTAAGATGTGGCCATTTTCCAGAAGCCTCTTTAAGCATTACCAGTTTGGTTGCCCTAGAATAGGATATAAGTCATTGGTACTCATAGGACAGGGGTTCCTATAACTGCTGACAGATCCCGATTAGCATTATAACACAGTGCTGATTGTGGTTCCTTCACTTACGGGCACATACATCAAATATTTTTTCTCATTTTAAGCCACCTTTGTAATTTGTTTCTAATTTTTGGTTGCTCAATTTATTTTTAAAACCAAATAGATGATATGAACTGTTCCAATAATGACTATTTGGGGAAACTTACCTGAATCTCCTGTCATTGCTTCCTGATTAATTTTACTGATTGTATGTCTCGTTGTCACCTTCCTCTCAGCCAACGATGAACCATTCTACATTTCCTTGATCATCGTCTGCTTTGATCTGTCGTTTTCACACCTTACCCTTCCATGTCTCTAGTCTCCCTCGCCCCTGACTCTTAGTCTGAAGAAGGGTCTCAACCCAAAACTTCACCCATTTCTTCTCTCCAGAGATGCTGCCTGTCCCGCTGAGTTACTCCAGCATTTTTGAAGCATTTGAGTGTTTGACAGCACTGGGCCTCTACTCACTGGAGTTTAGAAGGATGAGGGACACCTCATTGAAACTTACCATATATTGAAATGCCTGGATAAAGTGGATGTGGGGAGGATGTTTCCAATAGTGGGAGAGTTTATAGCCTCAGAATTAAAGGACGTTTCTTTAAGGGAGAGGGAGAAATTATTTAAGAAAGAACTGCAGATGCTGGAAAAATCAACGGTAGACAAAAATGCTAGAGAAACGCAGTGGGTGAAGCAGCATCTATGGAGCGAAGGAATAGGCGAAGTTTCGGGTCGAGACCCTTCTTCAGACTGAATTCTTGTCCATTTTTGACAAGTACCATGAATAATTTTTAGCATTAGGCTGGGCTGCGAACACTGACAGATGGGGTTAATTTTATGTATATGAAAGAATCTGCAAAATTCATCAGTTTCCCAATGCACAGAGGCGTATGCTTACCTGCTAGATGGAAACTTTTAACTTCCTTTTAAGAAAGGTAAATGTTCTTTTAATTAAGTCAATAGGATAATGATAAACTTGGGTGAGAACACCAGGTGGTGGAATAAAGTGTAGTAACAAAATGTTTCTGGTAGATGCTGGTTTACAAAGATAGATAAAAACTGCTGGAGTAACTCGGTGGTTCAGGCAGCATGTTTGGAAAACTTGGATCGGTGACATTTCGGGTAGGCACCCTTCTTCAGACTGATTGTGTGGGAGGGGGACAGAAAGCTAGAAGAGAGGAGGGGCAGGATGCAGTAGCTAACCTCATCTACTGTATCTGGTCTTGCCGATGTGGCCTCCTGAACATTGGCAAGTCCAATTGTAGACTTGGCGAGCACTTCGCTGAACACGTGTGCTCAGTCCTCCATGGCTTGCTGGATTTCCATTTAAATTCCCATTCCCATTCCCACACTGACCTTTCAGCCCTGAACCTTCTCCATTGCCAGAGTGAGGCCACACACAAACTGGTGCAACAGCAATTCTTATTGTGCTTGGGTAGCTTACAGCCCAACAGTATAATCATTGAATTCTCCAAATTTAGGTAAGCACAAATCCCCACCTTCTTCCCTCAATCCACCCCTTTATTTGACCCCTCCTCCCGTCTCTCTCCAGTACCCCACCTGGGCTCTCATCTATTACTTCCCTCCCTTTCCCTTCCACCTAAATTTCTTCCGCTAGCTTCATCATTCGCAACTCTTTAATAATTGTTGTCTTACACCTTCTGTCTTTTCATCTCTGACCTTTGTCCAACCATCAGCCTATTAACCCCCACCCCTCCCCTCAACTGTATCCACCTACTACCTGTCAGGCATTGTCCTGCCCCTCCTGTCTTCTAGCTTTCTTTCCCCCCTCCATCTCCCTCACCACATTGAAAATCAGTCTGAAGAAGTGTTGCGACCTGAAACATGACCTATCGATGTTCTCTGAAGATGTTGCCAGAAGACCTGATGAGTTGCACCATCACTTTGCAACTTTCTTTTTCTGCTGGAATAGAGTGTGCTGTCATTGAACTGTATGTGGAATCGTTTATCTTTTTTTCATTTTTGTTAGAAAGAATTGCAACTTTTAACGAGCAAGTTAGATGCACAACTGCAAACTTTCCCCATGGAAGAACTGGAGCCACATCAATCTGCACAAAAGAGTGACTTGGAAAAGAAGCTAGAAGTGTTCAAGAAAGGTAATTGAATTCATCATTTGCATTACAAGACAAACTGTACGCTGTTTGTATTGTGTATTGACACGTGTTAAGTGCTTTCTGCTATTTCCACAGACACTTTTACATCTCTCTCATGCGTCCCAAGAGACTTATTGCCAATGAAGTACTTTTGAATTATAGCCATTGTTATGATAAAAAATGCATGGCAGTCAATTTGTGCGTAGTTAGCTCCTATGACAGCGTAATGGCAAGCTCATCCGTTTTAAAGCTATTGAGAGCAATAAATACTGGCTTGGAATAACTTAACGGCTCTGTTACAAAATAGTGCCAAGGGATACTGGACATGCATTTCTGTTCATTATTTGAATGATACAGCTCTTAAATATTGTGCTGGATTATTTAAACAGTTTTGTACCAAACCACACTAGCCCACTGTATGGAATTTATGATCTGTAAAATGGATCAAAACTTGTCTTTTATATGATGCAAACACTTTCCTCGGCCACTTTTTCATGCAGTTTATCTGCAATGCCTTTCAGGCTGTTTCTTCAATCATTCTCCAAGTCTGTAGTCAAAACTATTGTGGCTGATGGGAAAATAACCATAGGGATTCAACCCTGCTTTCCGTGAGCTTGGCCTTAGTGCCTCCAGATGGTTGGCCTCGGGTCTGTGGCTTCAGTGCACCTACAATGCTGTACTGCGCAAACATAATCCCCTTTACCCTGGGAAAATGATGTCTGTTCACGTTTTACTTCACTCCAATCAGCCCACATTAATTCTCTCTGGCCAGATCTTGGTGTAACTGTCCTACTTTCAAATTTGACCCGTTGCCTGCTATATCCCACGACTTTTCATCAATCCCAAATACCATTTTCTGAATCCTCACCAATAATTCCAGAGCCAAGAATTTTTCTTTTTCTTCCTACAGCCATACAACCCACTTAAAAATAGCTTGGACGCACTCGCCCACTTCACTAATAACCAGTAAATAGCACAGGAATGCTGATCCCAAACTTGGCCTTTTTCTCGGAACCCACATCAAAATGCTTCTCATGCTCACAATTCTACCCCCCACCTCGTGTCATGTATTTAACAATAAAAATAGCAACTGCCTGTTATATAACTTTAACACAGCACGCAACCTTTCAAGGTGCTTCTCCATAATTTCACCTCCAGAAGTGACTCTCCATCATATTACAGTTTTCTAATTGCTATCCTTCTGTAATTTAGCACCAGCCTCCATTTGCAACCACAAGCCAGCACTTTGTTCCACACTTAACTCCCACTGCAGCCCGATACTGTTTGCATTCCTCAGATTCAAGCACATCCTTTATTTTATAGTGAAACCTAGAGAAATAAAAGCAGCAAAGGGCCCGTCAGCCTTCCATGCCTGCTCCACTGTTTCATCTGACCATGACTAATCCTCTGTCTGAACAGCATATTCCTTATTTTGCCACAGACCCCATTATGATGTAATAGTTTATTGTCACATGTCCCAAGGTACAGTGAAAAGCTTTTGTTGCATGCTAACCAGTCAGCAGAAAGACAAAATGTGTCAGAAGGAACTGCAGGTGCTGATTTAAACCGAAGATAGACACAAAAAGCTGGAGTAACTGAGCGGAACAGGCAGGATATCTGGTGAGATAGAATGGGGACATTTCGGGTCGAGACCCTTCTTCAGGCTCTCCAGGTTTTTATGTCTAGCAGAAAGACAAAGCCTGATGACAATTGAGCCATTTACAGTGTATAGGTACATGATAAGGGGATAACGTTTAGAGCAAGGTAAAGCCAGCAAATTAGGAATCGATCTCTCAAATGTTGAAGAAAGTTCTTCTTATTTCTGTCCTAAATGTGTACCACATGCCGCGAGACAGTGACCCCTCGCTCCAGACACCTCAGCCGGGGGAAACATCCTCGTTCCCCCCGTCAGAATTTTATACATTTCAGTGGAACCACCTCTCAATTTTCTAAACTCCAGTGATTGCAGACCCAGTCACACTATTCTCTTCTCATTTGACACTGTTTCCATCACAGGAATCAGACTAGTGAAGCTTTGTTGCACTTCCTCTATGGAAAATAACAATTTTCTTAGATAAGAGACTGGAACACCAAGTGAGGTTTCAACAAGGCCCTTTTGTTGTCTTGATGATCTGAGAAACCTCAGATTCTCCATTACTCCACTTGCCATGTAGCAATGGCTGTATCACCCTGCCAAATGCCCAAATCACACCATGCCGTTCCCTTCATCATTACTGTTAGCCATCTGCTATCTATTTGTAACCCGGAACATCTCCATTACTGTCTTCAGTGTCTCTTAACTTTAAAAAAAAGACAGAACACTCTGGATATTTCTAAATTATCATAAAATAAAGATCAGGAACATTGATTTGCAATTTTCATCAAAGATATAGACATAATAATAGCTTGCCCCCGAGTTATTGAATCGATTCATTGAATTTCTAACCACTGAACTCGCAAAAAGGTTCTGTTAAAATTACAACCAGACTTCCAGACGTGGCAGGAAACCAATTTTTTTTTTTTTGGCATTTTATAGCAATTATTTGTGACTTTTTTAAAAGAAATTCTAACCCAATATGTTGCCCTTTAAATGGCACAGTGTAATGCAAGTGCTAACTATCCAAGGGCATTGGCACAGGAAACAAGTTAGTGTCTTTCTGAATATTTTGTGTTGCAGAGCTAAGCTGGCTTCATGACACGTACGATGTGCCGTTTTGTCAGAACTGGAGCGAGCTTGCGACCAATGTCCAAACACAGACCAAGGACACCATTTCTAAGAAAATGACTGATCGATTTGAGATGGTGGTTGTGCCAAGGTAAAGAATTACAAACTGTGAAGCCCCATTTTATTGCTTTTCCTCCTACAAATAACTACTGATCTACTGATCCTTGATTAGTGTAGGGTGGGACTGCAGATGCTGGTTTAAAACGAAGATAGACATAAAAAGCTGGAGTAAGCTGGGTGGCATTTCAGCTTCTCCTCCAGAGATGCTGCTAGTCCCGCTGAGTTACTCCAGCTTTTTGTGTTTATCTTCCATCCTTGATTAGTTACTGGTGCATTTATTCATTTACATCCTGCAGTTTTCTTATTACATTGTGGTGTTTACCATTGATTGAATGGAAATTCTCAATCCTCTCATTCCTGGTTTGGTTGAGTAACTCCCTGAAATGAGAATTTTCAATTGCTTGTGTGCAAAACATCCTCCCTGCACTAGTTTGCATGGGTTTCAATGGGACAGTGTCAGTCCATTGTCTGGTTTTCAATTCCCCTCCCAGGATCTCCAACAAGCATTGTAACGTTCCAGTCACAAATTCACTCGCTCAATGAAAAATTCTGCTCTATGTTTCCGTGCTTCCTTTTCTGATGGGATAGCTGTTGGTGTTCAACAAGGGACAATATTTTCTGATCTTGCAGGTGTAAGGGATGAGCTCTTTGTTAAATTCACCAAGTCCTTTTCTTGCACCATTTGTCCAAATACTTTGTTTACTAATGAGCTAACATTCTCTGAATTAAAAGAGTAGTTCTGAAATAGTCTGTAAATTCCCTAGCAAGGAAATGTGCGGTAGAGGCCAAAAATAAGCAAAGTTGTAAACGTTTTGTCCAATTGAAAATAATATCATTAACATTTTGATTACTGTAAACATTTCAGGCAGTTGGTGTTTTTGAACATTTAATTGAAGAAAGTTCCTGTTTACCTCTTGCAAATGCAGCTTTGACATATATATGGGGCATATTTACTCCTTGACAAAATCATTTTCACTGGTGGGAATTATGCAATTGCTATTTTGATAACAGTGGATGGGAGCTTGAAACCCTAATGATGTGAGTTCTGTAAAGTGGAATTTAAAGTGTGATTTCTCAACACATATAGAGCGGATGAAGATGGACACGTTGAAATTGATTTTCCACCTGTAGCCCTTAATAATGGTAAAAACTCATTATTGATAAAATCCAATTTTGATTTGAATTAGAAGGAACTGCAAACACGCAAGAAGCTCTTTTGTGTAGTTTCTTTTAGTTTGGACCAGAATCTGCAGAAAATATTAATTTTACTGCAGTATAATTGCTGTTGGCTAATAAAGGAAGCAATTAAGAAAAGTCAGCCAAGGATATCAAAGAGGGTTTCTGAAGACCTGACTGTGTAATTTAGACTTGCACCTTAACCCAGGAAGCAAAGTCAAAGTCTTCACCAAAACATCAAACTGCAAGTTGTCTTTGACAACTTAATTAAATTAAATCAATTAAAATTAATGGAAGATAGACACAAAATGCTGGAGTTAAGGGCCTGTCCCACTTGCATGCGATTGAATGCGTTTAGCCCGACCAAACGGAAGCGGAGTTTGCGCTAAGTACGCGGTAAGTACGCGCTAAGTTCATGCGTGACGTAATTCGTATCATACTCACCAATCAGCTGGGCAGGAGGCAGGCCGATTCAATTTGGGCATCGCACGCCATCGGGCGGTGAAGTCACCGCGTAACGCCACGCCGGGCGGTGATGTCATCACGCAATGCCAAGCGCTAGGTGTATGCCGTCAAGACACTGCGTACGACGTCAAGGCGCTGCGTACGACGTCAATGCGCCTGCGGGCCGACAGGCTGTTGGTGCGGTAAATATTCGGACAGTGTGGGATTTTCAGATTCCAGCGCGATGTCGGGACCAGCCCCGCACAACTCCAGACTCCTCCGTTCTTGGAAGTGGGACCGGCCCCGCGCGGCCCATATGCCTCAAGCGACCACGTTTGGTCGCGCCAGATGCATGCAATCGCGTGCAAGTGGGACAGGCCCTTAACTCAGCAGGACAGGCAGCATCTCTGGAGATAAGGAATGGGTGACATTTTGGGTCGAGACCCTTCTTCATAATTAAGGACATCTGGAAAGGGTACAGAGAAGATTTACGAGGATATTGCCAGGAGACATGGGCCTAACCTATAGGGAAAGGTTGAGTAGACTGTGACTGTACTCCTTGGGGTGCAGGAGGATCAGGGGCACTTATAGAGGTGTATAAAATCATGAGAAGAATAGATCGAGTAGACGCAATGTCTCTTACCCAGAATAGGGGAATCGAGAACCAGATGACATAAGTTTATTGTGAAGGGAAAAAGATTTAATAGGAATCTGAGGGGTAACTTTTTCACACAAAGGGTGATAGGTATATGGAATGAGTGCCAGAGGACGTAGTTGAGGTAGGTACTATCGCAACTTTTAAGGAACAGTTAGACATGGACATGGATAGGACAGGTTTGGAGGGATATAGGCCAAACACAGGCAGGTGGGACTAGTGTAGCTGGAACATGTTGGCCGGTGTGGGCATGTTGGGCTAAAAGGCCCCTTTCCACGCTTTATGACTCTTTATAACTCTATAATGTGTGATGGGATGTGGAAAGAAGCCAGAGTACCAGGGCCGCCGCCGATTGGCAGCCCCGCCAACAGTCTGTCTGTTTTTTCGTCTTTTAAAAAAATGTTTTAATGTGTGTTAAAAGTTTGTGTAAATGTTCTCCGCTTTGTTTTATGTGGGTAGGGGGTGGGGATCAGGGCAAACTTTTTTTCAGTTTCTTACCTTGCCGGAGATGCGATTATTTTCTGGATCGTATTCTCTGGTCGCTCTGCGGCCTACCATCGATGAAGATGGAGGCCTCCTCGGACTGAATTTGGGCCCATGGACCTAACATCGGAACTGATCCCTTGCCTGGGATCGCTCCAACTGCGGCCTACGAACTTTACATTGGGAGCTCACAGTCTCGGGAGAGGCCGAGTCGGGAGGCTCCAACGACGCAGAGGCTAGACCAGCCCCGACGCGGGGTCCGATCGCCGGCGTGGGGGATCTGTCACCCCCGATGCAGGAGCTGATCGCCTCGATGAGGAGGGCCCAAACGCTGCCGGCTACAGCAGTCAAAATTGTCCCGTCAACGGAGGGCTCGAGGCCCCCAACCGTGGGAGAGCAAAGAGAAGAGATTTGAACTTTTTTTCACCTTCCATCACAGTTAGGAATGTGGAGGAGTCATTGTGGTGGATATTTATGTTAAAACTTGTTTTGTGTGTTCCATTGCTTTTTATTTGTATGACTGACTTCGCAAATGAAATTCCTCTTATGTTGCAAAACATACTTGGCTACTAAAGTATTATTGTGATTGAGATTGATTGATTGATTGTGATTATTGATTGTGATCTTGGGGAAACACGTAATTATAAAGACGCTGTGAAACTGAAATAAAAAGGAAAACTTGGGAAAGTAAGAGGCCAGACAGTACCAGTTGAAAGAGAAATGGAGTGAAGGTTTCAGGTGTTGAGCCACTTCACTGGGAAAGAGAAAAGAAACAAGTTAATTTTCATTTGTAGAGAAGGTGGCAGTGAGATGGGTAGAACAAAAGGAATCTTTTTGAGTGAAACCAAATGAATTAAGGGCCTGTCCCACCAGCATGGAATTGCATGCGTCTAGCGCGACCAAACGTGGTCCCTTGAGGCGTACGGCCTCGCGGGAGCATTTACACTTTGAACCGTGGAGGCGTATGGAGTTGTGCGGGGCTGGTCCCGACATCATACTCACCATTCAGCTGGGCCGACTGAATTTGGACGTCGCACGACGTTGGGCAGTGACGTCATCACGCACCGGCTCGCCGGGTGGTGACATCATCGTGCAACGCCACGCGCTAGGTGTACGCCGTCAAGATGCTGCGTACGACGTCAGGACGCTGCGTACGATGTTGAGACCCTGCGTATGCCCGTCGAGACGCTGCGTACGCCCTCAATGTGCCTGCGGACGATAGGCCGTTGGTGCGCGGGATTTTGGACAGTGTCAGTTTTTCGGAGCCCTGCACGATGTGGGACCAGCCCCGCACAACTCCATATGCCTCCGCTGATCGAAGTGGGACGGGCCCCGTGAGGCCGTACGCCTCAAGCGACCACGTTTGGTCACGCCAGACGCATGCAATCGCATGCTGGTGGGACAGGCCCTTTAAAGTGGCATTTAGAAGCGCATTATGCTTCTTTGTCTCTGCTATGTGTTACTGATAGCAGGGCTATGGAACATGCCCAGCAGGCCAAGCTATACTAATGGAGAGACAAAAACAACCAACGTCACATATGAATGACTGGCCGACATATCCAGTTCTGATACGGAACGAAAGAGTAAGTTATCAACAATCAGCGAATTCAATACTGAGTGTTGAAGACAAGAATATACCCGGATAGAAGATGACCTGTTGCTCTCCAACATATGGGTCAGAATGGAGACCCAAGAAATTACAGATGTAACTTCCAGCTCTATTTCATAAATAGAGCTGGAAATTACAAACTGCTGGAGTAACTCAACGGGACAGGCAGCATCTCTGAAGAATGTGGATAGGTGATGTTTTGGGTCGGGAGCTTTCTTCAGACAGATTATGGTGTTGGATGGGGGGAGAAATGGGGGCAGGACACAAAGCCTGGATACAGGTGAGGGGGGTTTCGATAGGCAGATAGTTGGACAAAGGCCAGAGATGGAGACAGAAAGTGTAAGAATAGAAATGTTGTGAATAGTGAAGCCCGAGGAAGATATATAGGTGGAAGGGAAGGGGAGAAATGGGTCCAAATCTAGTGGCGCACAGGGAAGGAAGTGGCGGGAGGGGGGTTGTTGTTAGTAGGTTCATTACGGAAATTGGAGAATTCAGTGTTCATACCATTAGGTTGTAAGCTACGCAAACGGAATATTAGGTGCTGTTATTCTAGTTTGCATGTGGTCGCGTTCTGGCAATGGAGGAGGCACAGGACAGAAAGATCAGTATGGGAATGGAAAGCTGAGTTTAAATGGTTAGCAACTGGAAAATTGTGCAGACTAAGCGCAAGTGCTTGGTAAAACGGTTGCCTGATCCACACTTGATTTTTTTATGTTCTCCCAGTGACCTGCATGGGTTTTCTCCAGGTGCTCCGGTTTCCTCCCACATTTCAAAGACCGACAGGTTTGTAGGTTAATTGGCTTAGTGTAGATGATATGTGTATACACCTTTACCATGTAGAGAAGGTACACAGACACCTTAAGGTCTTCACTACTTTATTAATCATACATCATATAGCCTAGCTGTACATGGTCTGTCACGATCACCAGAGAGAGAGAGCTAGGGGCGTGTGGGTTACAATTATACTAACTGGTGGGGGGGTGGTTAGCATGGACATCGTCACTATCAATTAAAGGTGTATACACATCATCTACATCCTTCCTCTACCAAAACAAACAGTGAGTGACAGGGCGACCACGTCTCATGCGCTAGGGTAAATGCAAACAGTAAAGCACGGGAATACAGAATCACACGTAATCGCCGGCGGCCTGATCAGACGACTAGACCGGGTCCGCACCTCGCCATCACCTCCTTCCTCGACGGGAACAAGCGGGGACGACGCCGGGGCATGGTTGCTCTGCCCTTAGTAAAATTGTAAATTGTCCTTAGTGTGTAGGATAGCGGGGATCGCTGGTCGCGCGGACTCGGTGGGCCTAAGGCCATGTTTCCACGCTGTGTCTCTAAACCACACTAAACTAAACTAAATTAATTGTATACTTTCTTCTTACATTCTACTCCCAAAGTGCAACACCTCACACTTGCCAGGATAAATCTTCACCTGCCATTTCTCCAACCATAGATAGACACAAAAAGCTGGAGTAACTCGGCGGGACAGGCAGCATCTCTGGAGAGAAGAAATGGGTGACATTTCAGGTCGAGACCCTTCTTTAGACTGGTTAGGGATAAGGGAAACAAGAGATATAGACAGTGATGTGCAGAGATAAAGAACAATGAATGAAACATAAGCAAAATAGCAATGATGATAAAGGAAACAGGCCATCGTAAGCTGTTTGTAGGGTGAAATTGAGAAGCTAGTGCGACTTGGGTGGGGGAGGGATAGAGAGAGGGGGAATGCCAGGGCAACCTGAAGTGAGAGAAATCAATATTTATACCACTGGGCTGTAAGCTGCCCAAGCGAAATATGAGATGCTGTTCCTTTAATTTACATTTAGACACTCTGACAATGGAGGAGACCTAGGACAGAAAGGTTTGTGTTGGAATGAGAAGGAGAATTAAAGTGTCCAGCAAACGGGAGTTCAGGTTGGTTCACGTAGGCTGAGTGAAGGTGTTCCGCGAAACGATCACCGGTCTGCTTTTGATCTCGTCGATATATAAGAATCCACATCTTGAACAACGGATACAGTAGATGATGACTGTCAGGGTCCCTGGACAGAGTGAGTCGAGGGAGGAGGTATAGTGACAGGTGTTGCATCTTCTGCGATTGCAGGGGAAGGTACCTGGGGAGGGGGTGGTTTGGGTGGGAAGGGATGAGTTTACCAGAGAGTTGCGGAGGGAACGGTCTCTGCGGAAAGCGGAAAGGGGTGGAGATGGGAAGAAGTGGCTAGTGGTGGGATCCCGTTGGAGGTGGCGGAAACTTCAGAGCATTATGTGTTGTATGCGACATGTGATGGGGTGGAAGGTAAGGACAAGGGGGCTCTGTCTCCGTTGCGATGAGGGGGAGCAAGGGCAGAGCTGCGGGATACTGAGGAGACACGAGTGAGGGCCTCATCTATGATGGGAGAGGGGAACCATACTTGTATCTGATCTACATCATGTTGTCTCCATCGATAGTCTTCATCATTGTTGCAGATCCACCAGATTTTATATTGATTTTATGCAAAAATACAAACCGACCCATCTACATTTTCATTCAAATCATTTATATGTATCATAATTATCAGAGGTCTCAACACTGATCCCTGCAGAACTGCACTGTTCACATGTACTGGGTAAGCCAGTTCTGAATTTAAACCACCAAGTCACTGTGGATCTCACGCATCTTAAGGGCCTGTCCCACTTGGGCGTCATTTGCGTGTCACGCAGATGGCGTGCAAAGCTTTTATACATCCCAAAATCCTGAGGCGCGGGGCGCGACCTTGCCTACGACACCACGCGCGCGTCGTGCGTCGTGACGGGTAAATTATGTTGCGGTAAATGACGCGCAAATGACGCCCAAGTGGGATAGGCCCTTAAGATGCATGAGATCCACAGTGACTTTAACCTTCTGGATCAACCTGCCTTTAACAAATGCATGGGTACACAAAAGGCTGGAGAAACTCAGCAGGTGCAGCAGCATCTCCTTCGCTCCTTAGATGCTGCTGCACCCGCTGAGTTTCTCCAGCCTTTTGTGTACCCTCGATTTTTCAGCATCTGCAGTTCCTTCTTTAACACTTTAACAAATGCATTACTAAAATCCATGTGGACAACAGCCACTGCCTTGCCCTCATTGATCACCACCGTGACCTCTGCAAAAAAAATCAGTCAAACTTGTAAGTCATAACCTAGAGCAGGCAAAACCGTGCTAGCAGTCCCTAATTACTCCATTCTCTTCCAAATATGGGTGAACTTTGTAGTTAACACAGCTATCAAAATTGATGGTTTATGAATAATCACATGGAGCAAGATAATTAGCAGATCTACCAACCACAGCGTCTATACTCAGGTTATTTTTCTATCTTTAGCATCCACATTTTTCCTACTGCTTATGTTTATTGTCTACACTTTTAAAAAAAAAATGCTCTTTCTGTTTAAACATCTCCAAAGTTTTCCCAGATTTTTTTTTTTGGTCTTCATCATCATTTTGTCAACACGCGAATTTTAAGCCACTTGAAACCATTCTCCACATGGTCAATGAATAATTCCCTGACTGTAGCAAACCTAGAAATGGTGTCCTAGACTTGTATGATTTATCAGCAGGATAGCATAAATGTGTAATTAAGGCTGGCCCCGAACACTGAAGAGTGATAATTATCCTCAGCATGTGAAGGTACAAATCTCCCGGCACAATACTGAAAGCGGCTTCAACTTTGAAAAAATAGCCCTATAGTTCACAACCATTTGTTTTAAGGTTCTGAAAAATATAACATTCCTCATATTTATAATTGAATAGAGTGGGATGGTAATTTTGTGTACTGAACAGGATTTCTTTGCAACACTTCTTTTAAAATGCTGTTGCGAGACTTCATGATGGAGCGAAATTGAAGGGTGAGTAAACCTTAATTACTGTTCAGTGTTTCTCAGCTGCCGGTTATTCAGCACCATTGGCAGAGACCTGGAAATTGTTCTTCCCCTCTTCCCACTCATCCAACAAGCATATGGTCTGTGTTTAGTGTTGGGCACACGGTAAAAAAAACAAGATGTTAGAAATGAAATTGGAAATATAAAAAGGCAATTAGTTTTTTTTATAAGCTGATGGAAGGAAAGTACAATCGTTCATCAAAAGTTAATGAATTAATAAGAGGTGGTGCAGTGATAGAGTTGCTGCCTAACAGCGCTGGAGACCTAGGTTCAATCCTGACTATGGGCGCTGTCTCTACATTGTCCCTGCGACTGCATGGCCACAATCCAGAAGTTATAGATACGCATGAGTAGGCCATTCGGCCCGGCATCGCCATTCCATCCGCAATCAGTAATACCCATTGATTCCGCTAGCCCTAAGAGCTCTATCTAACTCTTTAAAATGCATCCAAGGAATTGTACTCCACTGCCTTCTGAGGCCGAGAATTCAACTGTCCACTGTGAATTTTTCTTTCCTCATCTCAGTTCTAAATGGCCTACACCTTATTTGGTTTGTAGGTTAATTGGCATCAGTAAAGGTTATAAATTGTCCCTAGTGTGTAGGATGGTGCTAGTGTACGGGGATCACTGGTTGGCACGGGTCTCTGTGTTGTATCTCTAACCTAAACTAAACTAAATAAAAAGAACTGGTCCCTGTTAAAAGCTTTGAAGTCTTTGAATGTTGGTGCTGTGGATTATCACGTATTACCCCACAAGAGGGTGCCATTTAACACTTCAGTTTATGATCCCCCATCTCTTTTACAACTCTTGTAGTTATTTTAAAATATATAATAAATAGCATTGCTCGGGATTTATGGTGGCACCAGATGACAGGGAGTAGTGTAAATGATATGATGTCAATAATTTGTAGACTCCCATCTGCTGCTGTTTTCTAATGTCAACACGGGTCAGCTTTAAAAAACAATAGATGTGCAGAGGAAGAAAGAATATCTTCAACGGCTGGACATGATGAGCTGGTCAATGGTGAACACATTAGTTGTCAAAGAATAAGGATCCAGAAATTTAATTCCCACTTGATAATGCAAATTCATAATGTCCAGTGGATGTGTTCTGCCTCTGAAATTTTATTTCAACGGTATTTTAAAATTCTGCTAAAATTAAATGTATTAGTTTTGAGAAAACTTGGACAATCAAAGATAGTCATAGCCCAAATCACACATAGAAAGAAGGTAAACATTTTGAATAGAAAAACCGTGACCACCTGAATTTGGCCAGTAAAGTGTCTAGTGGTCTCCTTCAATTTTGTATTCACTCCTGTCAATGAAGGAACTGCAGATGCTGGTTTAAACCGAAGATAGACATATAAAGCTGGAGTAATTGAGCGGGACAGACAGCATCTCTGGAGAGAAAGAATAGGTAATGTTTCAGGTCGAGACCCTTCTTCGGATTGGAGTCTGAATGCAATGCACATTCAAGTCTGAAGAAGGGCCTCGACCCGAAATCACCTATTCCTTTTTCTCCAGCGATGCTGTCTGACCCACTGATTTACTCCAGGTTTTTGTGTTTATCTTGTGTATTCACCCCTATTATATGCAAGAATGAGTGTGGGGCACCCAACTGGACAAAATAATTTGGTTTGAAATTTGTAAATGGGCCACTTAATTGTAAATCCTCTCCACCCTCTAACAGGAGAATGGTGGAATCAAGAGGTTCAAATATTGGAAAGAGCAGATGAAACAGTATTTGTTCTGAGAGTAGCTGTGGACTAGGGCCTTTCAGCAAAACATGTTAGCTTTGGTGCTGTCGTGTAAAGACCCTGCATTAGGAGGCAGCAGCATTTTCATAGCACAAAAGCAATTTTAAAATAAACTGCTTTCCATCTCGGGGGCAATTTTTTTTTGTGGCTTTCAGTCGTGCTGACTGGAGGTTATAACAAATAAAGATTGAAGGCTTGCAACACAGCGGAAAGAATAGAGAGAAAATGTAAGGTAAATAGCCTCTCTCATCCATTCAAGCAGCTCCTTGAATATTGGTGGTGTCAGGCGTTCTAACATCTGGCATTTTCCACAGGGAAATATTTTGAATGTGGGAATAGAATGAGAGTCATTCTCCACAGGGAAAAAAAAATCTGAAAAAAAATTGGAGAAAACAAAAGACATTAAATGCTAACATTAGGCATATCCTATTTTGAGTCAATTGCGTGCAGTATACAGTTGTCACGGAGACATGCTGGGGGCATTCCCAGCAGCAGGAGTAGCTGTCAAAATAATCTTATGTGTGGAATATAAAAAAGGTTTCTATAGTACATCTTTTAGTACAAAATGCTTTGCTGACTATAATAGTCCCACAGTAATTAAAGCTTTCTGCAAATCAGAAAGGGTCCTATGATGCTAAAAGGGTGTACTTTGATTGCAGGCAAATTCTGTTTGTTACAGGAGAAGCTTGAAGGCATTTGAATAGATTTGTTAAGTCTGGAGAAATGTATTTTCATGTATGGGGTATCTGGATTTATACAATAATAGCAAAGGAATCCTTTCAATAATTTTATCCATGTGGGGATTCACAATTTGTTTTCCCCAAAAATATTGCCTGCCTCTAGGAACACAGTTCAACTATGCAAAAGTCTCTTTTACATGACAAGATGTTTATTTTATCCACATATCCTTGGTTCAAATGCAGAGTTGGTATTACTGTACATTATAAATTAACATTTTCATCTATATTTAGTTTGGGAGTGAGCTATTTTCAAGCAGTGAACTGTAAGGCAATGTAATTATCATGCTTTGTGTAACATCATTATGCTCATTCCTTTATCTCCAGTCCCTGTGCCTATTAACCTGACTCTGCTACTCCTATATCTGTTTGCAATCTCCCACCTCGCTCATTAATATAAGAAGAACTGCATTTTCTCTGGTCAAAGATAACCTCAAATGTTTATTTTATATAATGCATTTTTATGATTAAAGATACCGTTGGCCTTTAGAAGTTAATATCAGAAAATTTGGTTAATCTATGATCAAAATTAGAAAAAAATATGTTACCAAAACATCTGTAATGCATTGTCAAAAAATAAATCTCACATTGAAATGCAAACACTTCTTTTCTATGTGATTTCCAGTGATGTTACCAAGGTTACATTTATGCATGTCCTAAAATACCCTAAAAATGGTTTTGGTCCTTTGCTTTGGATTGCTGCATTCCCTGCATTGATGATCAGTGTTAGTAGTAGGATAATTTCAAGATTATGACAACATGTGTGCGTGCAAAGCAGCATAATTGTAAGAGGTCAAGTTTATTGTCATATGCAATGTTCGATGAGGCACAGGTATGAGGATTAGGCAGCATCGCAGGCACATAGGCAACACAAATGCATAAATTACACATAAATACTACAAGGCATTGGAAAAAAAAGACTGCAATAAAGAAACAAACATTAATGCAAAATGTAAGTAGAAAACAAGTCCGTGGTAGTGCATGAGGTGGTCCATGGTGTTATGTTGCCAAGGTAGGATGAGGTTTGCGCAAGTTTGTTCAGGAGATTGATCGTTGTAGGAAAGTAGCTGTTCCAGAAATGTCGGGCTTCCATACCTCTTGCCTGACAGTAACAACAAGAGGAAGGAATGATCCAGATGCTGGGATATTTGTTGATAGATGCCACTTTCTTTATGCAGCACCTGGTGTAGGTGTTTTTGATGGTGGAGAGGGCTGTGATCATGATGGACTAGGTTGTGTCCACCACAGACACTGAGTCCTGGAGATGTCAAGTTCTCATGACGTTGCTTCTCGTGTTCTTCTTGATATTAAAGGTGATGGGGCTCAGATGTTCTGTTAAAGGCGGTTTGTGAATTGCTGAAATGAATTACAACTGCAGAGAATGCAGGAGGAAAAGATTAACGTCCTTAGGGTGCCAACAGTAGTGCCTGTGCAATTAAGATCCTACTCCAGGAAACAGCTCGGCTATCAAGGCAATTCCGCATTCCAATATGCACATAAGCATCTCATTGAACAAAGTTGTTCACTCATGGCCGTAAAGCTACCAATTTTGTTGGTATATCATCATGTTGTGTTGGTTGGATAAGAGTAAGCAAAAGGTTTCATGGATTAGACCTGGATCTATCATATTATATCTATATATTATATCTCTTAGACCTGGATCTATCATTATAAGAATCAAGAATTTCATGGGCGCGCTTATTTCTGAAAATCTTATGTGTAGCACCGCCATTCAATGTGATCATGGCTGATCATCCCCAATCAGTACCCCGTTCCTGCCTTCTCCCCATATCACGTGAGTCCACTATTTTTAAGAGCCTTATCAAGCTCTCTCTTGAAAGTATCCAGAGAACCAGCCTCCACTGCCCTCTGAGGCAGAGAATTCCACAGACTCACAATCCTCTGTGAGAAAAAGTGTTTCCTCATCTCTGTTCTAAATGGCTTACCCCTTATTCTTAAACTGTGGACCCTGGTTCTGGACTCCCCCAACATTGGGAACATGTTTCCTGCCTCTAGCGTGTCCAAACCCTTAATAATCTTATATGTTTCAATAAGATCCCCTCTCATCCTAGTGAACTCCAGAGTACACAAGCCCAGCCACTCCATTCTCTCAGCATATGACAGTCCCACCATCCCGGGAATTAACCTTGTCAACCTACGCTGCACTCCCTCAATAGCAAGAATGTCCTTCCTCAAATTAGTGGACCAAAATTGCACACAATACTCCAGGTGTGGTCTCACTACGACCCTATACAACTGCAGAAGGATCTCTTTGCTCCTCTACTCCTCTTGTTATAAAGGCCAACATGCCATTCGCTTTCTTCACTGCCTGCTGTACCTGCATGCTTACTTTCATTGACTGATGAACAAGGACCCCCAGATCCCATTGTACTTCCCATTTTCCTAACTTGACACCATTTAGATAGTAATCTGCTTTCCTGTTTTTGCTACCAAAGTGGATAACCTCACATTTATCCACATTAAACTGCATCTGCCATGCATCTTCCCACTCACCCAACTTGGCCAAGTCACCCTGCATTCTCATAGCATCCTCCTCACAGTTCACACTGCCACCCAGCTTTGTGTCATCTGCAAATTTGCTTATGTTACTTTAAATCCCTTAATCTAAATCATTGATGTATATTGTAAATAACTGCGGTCCCAGCACAGAGCCTTGCAGTACCCCACTAGTCACTCCCTGCCATTCTGAAAGGGACCCGTTAATCCCTACTCTTTGTTTCCTGTCTGCCAACCAATTTTCTATCCATGTCAGCACTCTACCCCCAATACCATGTGCCCTAATTTTACCCACTAATCTCCTATGTGGGACCTTATTAGTGTAATAATTGATGCATCTTATCAAGGTTTGAGGAATATGGGTAAACAGAATGGTGATGCATAGATTCACCAATTTGGATGATCTAGTGTCTTTCTCTACACAATCCAATCCTCTCATTTCCACCACATCCCGTTTCTTTAAAGGTGTTAACATTTCACTTTTACCATGTGATATAAATGTTATTTCATTCACACTCTAAGAAGTGTAATGAATGGACCACAACCTTGGACACATGATCTTTCAAGACAATTCGATCCCATTACCACAATGTTGAAGAGCATGCCGGCACGTCTTCAATTTATCCTTCCTAAGCTCACTGTCTTCATGCCATCTTGCATGAGCCAAAACTTAAACCAGTTAATTGATGTTAAAGCCAATGCTTCTGCCGTTAGCTTTCTATATCAATTACTCCGACTCTATTCTTCCTGTGTACTGGTCATATGCAGCCTTTATGTCCCATTTGACCCTGAACTAAGCTTTTTAAGAACCACCAAGATAATATATTTTTATTTGTGGAGTATTGTCGTTCTTCACTCCATTTTATCCCTCTGCTGCTGTTCTTTTGTTACTCCATGCCTGGAGCCCTTGAGTGTATACCTCCAGAACTCCTCTCCAGTTGAACTCTAAATTATTTCAAAGATTTCAGTGTGCATTTTACCCACACTAGATCTTGGTCATGAGTCATTCCTCATTCAACCATCCTCCCCATCCTGACTCATCCAGACGAGTTCCTTCTCTTTAACTGGGCCAAGTTCTGATTCATTGTTCTCAGTTACAAAGCTTTCCATAGCATTACCCTCAAAACAGACCCATGTCACCATCTTTTATTCTCTAATTCTTGATTAGTACAGGTGTCGGAGGTTATGGGGAGAAGGCAGGATAATGCAGTTAGGAGGGAGAGATTGAATGGCGGAGTAGACTTGATGGGCCAAATGGCTTAATTCTACTATTTCTTATGACCTTATGATCTCCATAGTGCCATGAATCTGAGCTACAGTGCACTTCCCACTCTGTGGCAAACATCTTAACCCTGCCTTCAACAAGAACTCCAAAAGCTCTTCACCTTGTTTTGTCCAACCCACCCCAGGAAAACATTTTCAGAGCCAACTATATTGATCATGCCTTTGTTCACCTCTGAAAGCTTCAACTGTTTGTTATATTTCTATAGCATGAAGTACGATGGAAAATCTTTATTGAAGTAAAGGAAATATACAAATCCAAATGTTGTTGAACATCTAAAATCAGACATCTCTGAATTCTTCGTTGTACTGGCATAATTCCAGAGTATAAATTATGTAGGCTGATGGTAACCTGATAAAAAGGGGCTCATTTCTGAAGGATTTGGTTTTGGTGGTCAGTCACATCATTGGAGAAAGGAGCATAATATAGGCTAAAATTCTCACCCCAAGAGAGAAAGAAACTCGGAGACATCTGTTCATAGACCATGCCTGTCATTGTCTGGAAACGGTCTCCAGATGCTTAAGTGAAATGCATTACCTATGACTCAATCACAGATAGCCATACTTTGTGGAGAAGGCTGGAAATATTGGAGATAGAAGTTGAGGGGAGAAGAGAAAGTGGCTCTGACTTTTTTAAATATTTGTTTTCTTTACCTTCCAGAAATATGTCTATGAATGATCTATGCTTGACGTCAGCAATTACTTTCACCGAGACCAATGGCTTCTACCTCGCTGTTGAGAAGGAGATCTTCCCCGAAAATAGAAAGCTCGTTCTTCAGAATAAAAATACAAAGAAATTTACCGAAGATTTTTCAGGCTGTCATCCTAACGGTGAGAAATGCTCATAACTCAACATCTGACTGTTTGCAGACAAATGGAACTTGTACACTGAAGGAGCTGCAGGATTATATGGAATACAAATGTAATTATATGTTCCTGCTTCTTATTCAGTCAAAAGCACTTTACGGTGTCTTGATGGTACATAATTCAGTTACAACCTGAAATGCACATCACCTCTTCTTTTCATCATTTCTGATCAGACAGATGGAACAGTGGTCTCTCATTTGGCAACTGGTGCCTGCTCTGTCATTCTATAAGATCATTGCTTCCTCAGCATCATTTTGATGTACTACCCCATGCTTCTTGATGTCCTTAATATCCTAAAATCTATTGATCTGCTACTCATATACTTGGCAGCCATTGTGAGTAGAGAATTCCTAAGATTCAATAACTTCCAGTTGAATAATTTTCTTCCCTAGTTGGCAAATACAGGTCACCTCTTGTTTTGAACCTGTGTCCCCTGATTCTACACACTCCTGACAGGGGAAGCATCAGACCTGTATCTACCCTGTCAAGCTCTATAAGACTCTTTATATTGCAATGAGATCACCTTTCATTCTTCTAAACTTTAGAGCCCCAATCTGCTTAATCTCTTCTCACATGACACGATACGATACGATGCAATAGAACTTTATTTATCCCAGGAGGGAAATTAATTTGCCAACAGTCATAAAAAAACAATGTACATGAAACATGAAAATAAAGTGATGAGTGGTAAGGCTCTAGGGATGCTCAAAGGTTGAGGAGGTGGAGGGGGGTCAGTCTCAGTCTACCCCACGACAGAAGGGGGAGGAGTTGGATAGCCCCAGGGAAGAAGGATCTCCTGTTGCGTTCTGCCCTGCATCTTGGTGGAACCAGTCTTGCTGAAGGTACTCCTCAGGTTGACCAGTTTGTCATGGAGGGGGTGAGCTGTATTGTCCAGGTTTGCTCCATAGTTTGTGGAGCATCCTCCCTCCAAGACCACCTCCCAAGAATCAAACTCCACCCCCAGGATGGAGCCAGCCTTCCTGATGAGTTTGTTGATTCTATTCGTGTCTGCAACCTTCGCCCTGCTGCCCCAGCACACTACAGCGAAGAAGATGGCACTGGCTACCACCGATTGGTAGAACATCTGCAGCATCTCACTGTAGATATTGAAGGAGCGGAACCTTCTCAAAAAGTACAGCCGGCTCTGTCCCTTCTTGTACAGGGCCTCACACTCATAGCAATTTTTATTAGAAAGATTAAACGAGAACTTAGCGTTTGAAGTTTGATCTTTATTTTATGCGAAGTTGAAGTGAGGGATTACGTGAAGATCCAGCCAGCCCGCATGCGCGTCAATCTTCAGAGCAGCTGTATGAAACCACAGACTAGTTGCTGACCTAAGCTATAGAAGGATTAACAAGCTTAGAACTACCAAATGATCTTTATGAGAAGTAGGGTTGGGAGTGGAGGGCATGTAATCCCTCACTTCAACTTCTCATAAAATAAAGATCAAACTTCAAACGGTAAGTTCTCATTTAATCTTTATATTTTATTTCGAAGTCAGGTGAGTGACTACGTGAAGACTTCAAAGCTCTGTGGTTCCATGCAGTAACCCAATCTGTGTGTGAAACACTTAAACAGATGAACCATTAATGGTAGGAAAAACCATGGGTTATTAATATCATGATGCTAACTTGCATACATGGCCATTGTTCTTAACCGGACCGTAGTCCCAATAGACTGTTGAGTTAGACAATAACTCATGCAACACTGTGCTGAATTCTATCTGCAAATACCCAGACATATTCAACCAAATTTTATAATTTATTAACACGCAAATTTTATAATTTATTAACACGCCTCTTGCTGTATGATGAAAAGGGAAAATCCATTCTATTGGCTGCTAATGAGCCATCAGCAATATCTTGAGTATTTAATAATTTAAAAAAAACTATCTTTCATCTCATAGGTACTAGCAAACTCAGTGCACTTGTATACCTAATGACATCCTGATCTCTCCTCTGGTGGGCATGCTGTCAACTTCAAATGTACGCAATCCTACACATTTCGCGGAAGTAACAGAGGTCTGTGTGGCTTTCAGTTTGAGTCTAGAGAAGCGTTTGTGTGACAGCACAATTGACATTGCTTGTGCTACTTTGTCATTTTCTGTAGTACTGCCCCTAATGTCAGTTATGACGTAGAGACCAGGCCAGAGATTGAGTAAAGGCTGTGTTCTTTATGGTGAGATCAGATGCTGAAAGCATAATCATCTTAAAATACTGCTCCCATTAGGAAAAAGTAGAAGAATATTTGCATAATAATTTACTGATATACATCGCACACTACAAAGAGTGTAGGCTATTAGAGTGGTCAAAAAAAAGACACCCTGCATAACGTTAGTGAACAGCGGGTGAATAACCAATAATTTATCGTCCCACTTATGGTACTACAGAAAATGACAAAGCAGCACAAGCAATGTCAATTGTGCTGTCACACAAACGCTTCTCTAGACTCAAACTGAAAGCCACACAAACCTCTGTTACTTCCGTTTAAAATTAACTCGCATATGTTGTTCACAAGCTTCTCATACAATCGTGCAGAGCTAGCTGCCTGAGAAGACAGACTGCCCCAGCCGTCACTCGTGACTGAGTAAATAAGATTTGCTTCAGCCGCCTTACCATGGCGTGAATGAATAGGCATGATTGGCACTGTTAAATTTCATGTTGCCTCATTTGTAATATCGCAAAAGGTATCTACTGATAACCCATACGTTTTATCAGCTGCAAATTTTGCATGTTACCTAAAACTGGATGACACAATGCCCTTTAATCTGAGTAGGGCAGCATAGGCTTTCACGACTAGCTTTGTTATCAAAACAGCAGAATCTGTGCCTCATGTGTATAGATATGGCAGAGTATGCAACTACAAGATCGATTCTCTGAATCAGTTGAATTGCAGAAAGCCAATCATCCATCTTAAACTGGGTTAGTAAACCCATGATCAGATTAGCCAAATGCTAACCCGATTCGGCCTGCACCATGTTTCTGTAATCATGAGAAGTATCAGAAATATACCCCTCTAGTCCTTGGCCAGACCACTCATCCTCGGATGAGCTGTCACTGATTGCACTCGGAACCCCTGTTCCTTTATTGACCATACGGACGGAAATTTTTTGGCTTTCCTACCCGTGGAAGATGCATTATCTAGTTATTCATACATTTCGCTGATAATTTATAATCAGAACCTAATGACTAGAGCTGAAACCACAGTCTCCCTTTGATGTGGGAATACGAGTTCCCTGTCAACTCTTGACTAACAGTCACCACGAAATACTCAGCGCTTTCCCTCAGAGTGGAAATTAGTATAATACAAGGCTGAATCAGGAATTACCTTGCAGTCCTTTGACTGAAACCACATGTCTAAGTCGCCAGAGTTACACAACACAATCTCTTCGACCCGCCACTCAATCAGGAATACTGGTATTGAGAGCCTATGGATTATTATAAATACATTGTTGATTCACAACTTGAACCTGCAGGTCAGATAAAAAACTAAATTATATGCCAGACCAGCTTCCTGCTGGTAATTACCTATCCCAGAGAGGATGGCAATGATGATTCCAATGAACCAGCTGAGGAGAAATAAACCATATGTTGAGGAAGACTTCAACTACTTCATTCTACTGAGCAGTCTGATAACCTCAATCACAGATGATGAGGCAGTGCTTCCCTGGTCACTATGACCCCTATGGCCAGCCAGTTCCATGATGGTCTACCCTGAACCAGGGTAACCAAACTTTTCCTACTTGGAACTTACAGAGGTTACTATGCAAGGCACCCTGCCAATGTCTCTACATCAACCTGATCTATCCCTGAGACAGTGAAAACCCACTAGACAGCTCATGCTGCCAGTAAACCCAAACCTGGGCCGACAGACTGCTCCATTTCGGAGTTTAGTTTATTATCACTACACCATTGGTGTATGTGATAATAAATGTTCTTTGTAATTACCATTTTTAATATAAACCTATTGGCATGATAAGATATATCGTTATGTTGCCAAAAGAATTGAATGCGATCTACTACGACAGTCACAAACGTGACCGAGTGGCAACCGCAATTAATGCCAACTCTAATTATAGCCGCCAAAAAATAAAGCATACACTATATGCTGCTGCAGCATAGCTGAGCCCCCAGTTAACAGTAACTATGTTTAAAATTGCTCGGTGCTACAGCAGCTGAGCTTACCTGAGTGGTAGCTCCTGGCCGCGGCTATTTTTAACTCACCGGCTGCTGCTAAACCTCCTGCAGTGATTGTTGACCTGGCTGCCGCCAGCCGCAATTTATGAAATCCTAGCTCCTTACGGAGCCCCACGGCTTCCTCCAAATCTGTCTGCCTGCTCCCGATCGGAGCTCTGATGATGGCAGCCGCAATCATCCCAGCTTCTATGGAGCCTCACGGCGGCCTCCAATTTCGGCCGCCTGTTTCTGTGTGGAGCTCGAACGGCGGTAGCCGCAAATTTTTTCTCTAGCTCCTTATGGAGCTTCCACGGTGGCCCAAACCCCGGCCGCCTCCAGCAGATACTCCGGGGGAAATAGAACCTGCCAGAGCAGTTTCGAACTGCACCGACTCGCACGCCATGCATCCGCGTATTGACGCGCATGCGGGCTGGTGGGCTCTTCACATAGTCACTCACGTGACTTTGAAATAAAATCCCTGGTAAACTGCACATCCACACCATTGATGGAGACAGGGGGCAGGGGTGGTCTTCTCCTCCTGAAGTCCACCACCAACTCCCACACCACTCAACAAAATTGTTGACTACACCTAAGTTTTCAGTTTCCCTCCCCTCACTGATGCAGCCCACAATTGCAGTCATTTGAAAACTTCTGCAGGTGGCAGGAGGTGGAGTTATATCTGAAGTCCAAGGTGTAGATGGTAAACAGGAAGGGAGAGAGGGAGACACATGCACCATCCTAGGAATCAATCTGGTGGACATTTGTGACACTTCCCGAATTGCAAAGATACTCTTCCTTACATAGAGAAACTAAATCCTATCTTAGAAAGTGATAGACCAGAACACTCCAATATTGGAGCAAAGCATATCTTTACGCAAATCCTCCTGCAATTAAAGCTAACATCACATTTGTTTTTTCCTAATTGCCTACTGTTATTTTTGTGCTCACTATTCTGTATCATTTAACAATCTTTATTCTATGCCAATATTTCATCCTCAAGAAAGTGTGCTCTAGTCACCTACAATAAACCTTTGTATGGCACTTAAGAAAGGCCTTCTGAAGGTGCATCTGCAGCACACCAACTTACCCCCATCTCTTTGCTGGTCACAACAGGACATTTGTGAGGCAGACACTTTTTTTCTTATAGATCATCCATTGGTTTCATGGCTACTATTACTAGGGCTATTTTTAAAAACTTCCAGAGTTATTTACAAACTTGAATTTAAATTACTCAACATTTTTTATGGGATTCAAACATGATTCTGTATCAATGGTCCAGAACTCTGGCTATTAGTCTAGTATTGTAACCACAAAGCTGCTTCCCGCCATAAGTCCCTCCTAAACAGTTACATTGTACGACACCTTTGAGGGAAATATCTTCCGGCAGTTTCAGTTATGGTCTTCTTCATCTTAAACTTTGAAAATTAAACATTTATCTGCTCACTCTCTTCAGATGTGGTATCAATGAGCAAAGTCACTAAGCAGGAATGCAGAATAAGAAATGTTATCCTTATATCTCTTCCATTGAGTATTGCACCCTTTCTTTCTTTTCCATATGGCCAACCGTGATCCCACCAACAGAAGCACATAATATTCATATTCCCTACACTAAGCTAGTAAGCATCCCAAAGGCAAGAAGCTTGTGCCTCTCCATTTATACTATTGCCAGTCACACAGGGCTTTGCCTTACCATTCACACCACTCTGCATGGCATGAGTGCATGTTTGGGCATCCAATCCTACACAGAGTTCAAATCCAACTTGTGTGGGGCCAGATTCTATCCCTGGAAGCTGTGAGAGGCGAAGCAGGAGATTGCTGAGGCTCTGTTCAAGGTTTTTGCACCTTTGTTAGACATGGGTGAGATTCCGGATGACTGGAGGATAGTTAATGCTGTACCTTAATATGAGAACGGCATCAGGGATAGCAAGGTAATTATAGGCTGGTGAATTTTATATAATTGGTTGGGAAATTATTGGAGAAAATTCTTGAAGACTTATGTACAATTCCTAATGTAAGAAATTGATTAGGAATAGGCAGTAAGACTTTGTGATGGAGAAATCTTGCCTCACTAATTGGATGGAGTTTTTTGAGGTAACAAAGGAGATTAATGAAGGCAGGGCAATAGATGCTGGCTGTACATACTTCAGCAAGGCATTTGAGAAGGTCCTAACTGGAAGGCTACTCCAGAAAGTTAAGGCACATGGGATCCAAGGCGAGCTAGCCAACTGGATCCAAGATGCACTTTGTGATAGAAGGCAGAGGAGAGTGGTTCAAGGATGTTTTTCTGAAGGGAGCCCATGACTAGTAATGTACAGCATGCTGTATATCGAGCCAAGGACCTTTGCTGTTTATGATATGTAATAGCAATTTGGATGTGAATGTAGGAGGTATGATCAGTAAGTTTAGAGATGACACACCAATTAGTGGTGTTGTGGAGGATGGAGGAGGGTTGTCTAGACTACAGCAGGATATACATCAGATGGAAACTTCATTAAAAAATTGGCAGATGTAATTTAATTCTGACAAGTGTAAGGTGATACATTTTGGATAAGAGATACAGGAAATATACACTAAATGGTAGTGCATGTAGGAATGTTGATTAACAGAGAGGCTGTAGGGTTCAAGACTATATTGCCTGAAAGTGACAGGGGAGTGAAGAAGGCATTTGGCATTCCTTCCTTCATAGATCGGGTGATTTTAACGATGAGGAGATATTGGGTAGGCAGTACATATTTTTTCTATAGCCAAACAGGCTGAAAAAGATATATAAGATGAGTGATGATAATAGGGTAGTCAATTTTCTTTCTCATGGTAAGGGTATCAAATACAATAGGGCATCAGTTTAACAGAGAAAAGGAGTTTGAAAGGGGATCTGACAAGACATTTCTTTATGCGGAGAGTTGTTGATATCTGGAACTTGCTGCCTGATCTGTTAGTGAAATCAGAAATAATTCTATGTTCTATATTTAAGAGACATTTAGATGGACATTTAAATAGACAATGCATCGGAGGATATGGTTCTAATGTGCGCAAATGGCAATAGTACAGTATATAGATGGGCAGGAAGGTCAACATGAACAGTGTGGGTCGAAGGACCTGTTTCTGTGCTGCGCTTTGCCATGACTATGAGGATATTATTGCGAGTGCATTTCCAGGAGGAAAATGTACAAATAACTCTAGAAGGAGATGCAATCAAGTATTTAACTTCGATTGGTAGAGGTTGAATGGAAATGAGCGCTAAGGGTTTAGCTGGTATCAGATCTATATTGTCATTGATCGAGGTTATTGGGAAAATAATAACCTCTGAATAGGACACTGTATTATAAATAATGCAAATTGATGAACCATTGGTGAGGAACAAATAAACTGTGATTGGCAATTGCCGCATTTTCTAGGATAGCTTTAAAAACTGGCACTGTTAGTGTCACATAAATGGTGTTTTGCCTTCAAGTTCTCTTTACTTTTCATTGTTGATACATTTAACATTTAATTGCCCATCACAGTCTTATGCACAGTAATTAATTGTGCATGGATGCTTTTACCATCATAACAGTAAATGACTAATTAAAATAATTAGAAGTGTGAAATTTCATACCTTTGGACAGTCAATTGTTAGAGATTTATATTTTAAAAATCTGTCCCTTTTGGTTCTCTCTTTCCATGAAATCATAAGATCATAAGGTCATGTGATATGAGCAGAATTAGGCTATTCAGTCCATCAAGTCTACTCCACCATTGAATCATGATTTCTCAGATCTCCTTTCAAACTCCTTTTCTCTGTTAAACTGATGCCCTATTGTATTTGATACCCTTACCATGAGAAAGAAAATTCACTACCCTGTTATCATCATTCATCTTACATATCTTTATCAGCCTTTTTCTCCCCCCTAACTCTATTCTCCTGCCTTCTCCCCATAACCCCTGATGCCCATACTAATCAAGAATCTATCTCTCTGCTTTAAAAATATTTATTGATTTAGCCCCCGCAGCCTTCTGTGGCAAAGAATTCACGACAGAAATGCATTCTCATCTCCTTCCTAAAGGAACGTCCTTTAATACTGAGGCTATGACCTCTAGTCCTAGATTCTCCCACGAGTCGAAACATCCTCTCCACATTCAACTATCCAAGCCTTTCCAAGCCAATCCAAATCCAAGCTTTCCTTCACTTTAGTTTTCCATCTCTCCTGACATTTAAATTCACAGTCTGATTTATCCCTTTTCTCAGTCTTTTCCCCATCTCCTATCCTTGAAATCTTTGAGCCAAGGAGAAGCACTTGGTACTCCTATCATTCACCCAGGTACTGCACTCTTATTATCAGTATGCATTCTTAACAACAGATGAGGTCAAAAAGATAGAGCTGAAAGGCATGGGCATAGGGTAAAGTTGTCATAATGTATTTTATTTTTACATTATTTATTATTATATTTTCATAATTTAGAACATTTTTTTTAAAAATTTTGAACTTGTGCATAAACTCTGTAATAATTTAAAAATATAATGGCCAATTTTCAATATGTTTTCGGATTCAGTATCTGTGCGAAAGATTTTGAAACTTCCATTAAGTGGAGTGATAGAGATTGACCCAAATGCTTTTCCAGAATATAACGTGAGTATGATATTGAGCTGTACTCCACAATTTATTGTTGTGTGATAGTTTTGTTGTACTATCATGACTTTATCTTCATATTGTTTTGTTGATAGTTATTTTTTGAGAGTAAAACAAGAAATAAGAAACTGAAGATGAACATGCGGTAAGTATTTTAGCAATATTTTGTCAAGCAAAGGAATGATGGTTTCTTAGTGCATTCCCTTATTAATATTTTCTCATTTATGGGTAAAATAATAGTTGTCGCATGGTTGGTAATGATTTTAACCAAAGTAAATTAGCTTGGTACAAATGAGTGCCAGGTTGTTTTTTTGTTCTTCTGCTCTGCCGCCAAGTCGTATTCTTCCTTTTTGCGACACAGTAATTTTATGGACTCATGGTTTAGGCTCCAGATTTAGTCAACAATTTACGTTATGCCTCAATTGAACAAGATTGCTTGCACTTGGAGTTCTCACAACCAATAGGAAGAGGAAATCGCTATCTCTTAATTCCAAGATGGATGCAAAGGCATATTTTCAAAGGCAAATACCAAAATTAGGATTATTAACAAAACATACTTTATTGAAGGCAACAAGCTCTCAGCAATTCGCATTGTGTGGTACAATACTGTCATCAAAATCATGTAATTCAGTTCTTAAAGGTACACATACGTGCATCATACTCCTATCCCTTAAAACAATAAATCCATATTAATCATCAATTATTTCATGCATAAAATTATAAAGTTAACTATGTACATTAATGTACAATCAAATATTCTTTTATTTTTTAATTTTTTTATATTTTTATTTATTAGAGGCAAATACATCAATGTACATCACATATATATTGTTACAATCATTGTACCCCATCATTTTATGGCTTTTAAAGAAAAAGAATAGAAAGAGAGTGAAGTAGGTGAAAAGAGTTGTGAAAGTGAAAGAGCGTGCCAAAGGGGAGAAGAAACCCTTGGTCAAAGAATTAGAGAAAGGGGATTAAGAGATAGACCCTAGAAAAGAAAAGGAAAAAAGAAAGAGATTCAAAGAGAGAAAAGAAAAAAAAAAAAAAGCCAGTTACTATATTATATATATCACGCAAAAGGAATCCTCTGACTCGATAGTTTTTCATTCTCCCCTACCAAGGCCCGAGGTACTCTTGCACCCTATCTTTGTAGCAATTCTATCAATGCAGACCACGTCTGATAGAAACAATCTGATTTTCCTGCCAGGCGGAGTCTCATATCTTCCAGATGTAATGTTTCAAACATAGTTGAAATCCACACAATCAAATATTCAACGGACTGTAAATTTCCTCAGTCACTTCACCTCTTTATTTATGAACCTCTTCGCTGAAAGCAACAATTGACCTCTCTGAAATATTCAGTCCCGGCACTGATACTTCCACTGGATCTCCTCTCCAATAATCTTCCTATGCACATGGTCTTCTAACATCATCTGCAACTGCTGTTTCAACGTCCTTATAATTCAGAATATATTATGTTGCATATTTTGACCATCATGTTTCAAGTGTCACCCGTATACATCAAACTGCTCACATAATAATTTTAATCACCAATAACAACAGTTACAATTGCACTTTATTTTTGAGTACATTACGTAGAATTAAATTAATCACATCAAATCACTCAGATTGCTTCTTAAGAATAGCTTCTGTTTCAGTCCTGTTTTGAATGCTGATTCACATTCCAGGTTCTTTCGATACCAGACCTTTGATCTTTCAAGTCAAGTCAAGTCTATTGACATTTGCGCAAGTATGGTGAGATACAGATACAATGAACATCTTGCTTGTAACAACATCACAGCACACAGAGCGGCAAAGTGGTGTAGCTGGTAGAGCTGCTGCCTCACAGCACTAGAGGCCTAGGTTTGATCCAGACCTCAGGTGCTGCGTGAAGATTGCATGTTCAATTGTCAGCATGAACTTAGTGGGCCTATATCCAGGCTATAACTCCAAACTAAATTAAATTAAACAACATACAAAAACATAACGTACTGTATACATAAAGTGCACATAGATTCTACAAGACAATGAAAAGAAAAGTACTACAAGAAAAACAGTACATTAATGCTAAAATACTCAATTAGAAATGTCCATAGTAGTGCAAGAGATAGTCCCTGATGTTCCCATGCCGAGGTTCCTGGAGCCATTGATTTCACAACTTTACATCCGCTGGCTTTGCCTTCGGGATCATCTCCAAGGCCTTTCAACTCTTCCGTGACAATTTTCAATCTGTCACACTCTGTTTATACTATATTGACTTGACATCACATGCACATGCCAGCTCTGACATGCTGATGTCTAAAGATTCTGTGGTGTTGCTGATGCAAAAATAAACCACAGAAGTAAAGCTGTTAACCTATCATCCTTCCTTGAAGAGAATAAACTGTAAATGAGCATAGTGCTTGATACAACAATGCATTATAATTCATACTATATGGTGCACTCAGTCGTTAAAGGTTCACTTAACCGTCGAGACACCACACCAAGGTTACCAGGGGTATTGCAGGAAATCAGAAGATTATTCAGTCCATTTTGTTCATCCATGATAAAATTCATTATGCTTTCCATTCTTGGAGACAAATTGTTTCCTTAGAAATTCCAGAGCTTTGTTATCCTTTAAAATCATGTCCATGTTCTTTGTGGCCCGTGTAATCAGTCCTAAAATTTGTGGATGCCAACATTCCATGCTCAAATGGCGGAGGCTTTGTTTAATCCATGGAGATGTTGTGTAAATGCTTCTGGTTGATTTCGCTGTTTGTTTCACTTACTCTCATTCAAACTACAGGGTAATGCTAAGAAACAGTCTTAAGTAATTTTGGAATGGTCTGGATATCCTCTTCTTACATTCGTATTTTGTATAATATTATATAATATTTTATTTACTGGTAGTCTTCTTTACTCTCTGCAATTTATCTGTAATAACTCACCTTTCTAGAACCTTTATTAACGTTTCTTCAGCTTTTTTCATCAACTGAAATTTCAGCTCATCTTTTTGTTCAACTAGACTAAGTGGGACCTATTGGTTCCCAGTCACATGGGAGGCCCGGTCCCCTAATGCAACCCATTCCCCAACACAATATTCCACCATGGTGTGGGAGAAGGGGGGGGGGGTGTGGTGGGAGAGGGGGGAGTGGTGTGGGAGAGGGGGGGTGGTGTGGGAGAGGGGGAGTGGTGTGGGAGAGGGGCGTGGTGTGGGAGGGGGGGGTGGTGTGGGGGAGGGTAAGTGGTGTGGGAGAGGGGTGGTGGTGTGGGAGAGGGGGAGTGGTGTGGGGGGGTGATTTGGGAGAAGGGGGGGTGGTGGTGTGGGAGAGGGGGGTTGGTGTGGGGGAGGGGGTGGTGTGGGGGAGGGTGGTGTGGGGGAAGGGGTTGGTGTGGGGGAGGGGGGATGTGGGGGGGTGGGGTGTTGTGGGGAGATGGGGGGTGGGGTGGTGGGGGTGGGGTGGTGTGTGGGAAGGGAGGGAGGAGGGGTAAAGGGGGGTTGTGGGGGGAAGGAGTGTGTGTGTGTGGAGGAGGGAGGAAGGGTGGGGTGTGTGAGGAGGGGAATGGGGAAGGGGGGATGTGGGGGGGAGGAGGGGTGGAGGGATTCCACTCAGCGGCCACCGGCCGCGGCACCACATAGCACCTCCCGACCACACAGCAGCTTTCCCGACTCCACACAGCGGCTTTCCCGACTCCACACAGCAGCTTTCCCGACTCCACACAGAGGTTTTCCCGACTCCACACAGCGGCGTTCCCGACTCCACTCTTGCGGACTCAATCTGGACTACTTGTGGACTCAGCCCCGCCTCCGGGGTTTTATTCTCCAGCGGGTGCTCGAAGGGACCTTACCTTCATGGTGACTGACAGGCGAGAAGACCAATCTGCTGATCTCACGATTTTTTAAACATTCATAACTTTTGTATACTTCCACCTATCGGAATAAAACTTGGTGCGCTTGGAACAGAGGAGTACGGTGAGTAAGGTGGTGAACAAATCCTAGCGATAAACGGTACCGTTTGTGCGCAATTTGTTTTTTAAAAAGCAAACCGGAAGTGGTGAAGTTGAGAGTTTTAGTAATAGTATAGATGATTATCAATCGATTTTGTTTCAGTCCCTTTAGGCTACTTCTCATATCTTCCACTTCTGGCGAGAGTGGGCTTATGTTTCCACACGACTGAGCTGTTATTTTTGGGCACTTTTATCCCAATATGCACCAAGTTCTTATAATCATGGCATTAAATAATCATGGCACTGTTGCATTCAGTGCGTAGCAGGTTTCTGCAATCTTGTCATAAAATCAGTATGCTATGCTCAGGTCCTACCAATGAAATTGTCCTTGTCCCCAAAGTTTCTTACGTACTATTGGGAGCTTCTGTTAATTGCACTTGCATTCACACTTTCAAGGAAGCTCCAAACATTACACCAGCTATTATAAACAATCTAATGGGTATGTTTTCAGAAGTTCTGAAATAACTTTCTTTTAATTTCCTGACCACAGTGTTTAGTTCAACAAAAACATACAGATTATTTTTACAACTCCTTTTCAGTCTGGGTAAAATGGAGTTCCACACAGGTGGTGGATTAATACTGTATCTAACAAAGCTTATTTTTTACATGAACGCCTATCACTAAGTAAAATAATACTTTGAACGCTGCTCAGTGGCATTTTTACATTCAGTGTCACGTGAATGAGTGGAGGTCTTGGGGGGGGGGGGAGAGTGGTGAGGAGGAGGTGGAAATATATTTATCAAAATGAACCATTTGGAGCTAAAATCATTGATTGCACCTCAGGGATTCACATGAGTCAATTTAACAGGAAGTATTCTAATCTGGAGTAAATAATTTAATGCGGGAACATTATAGTGTAACTAAATTCTGCTCGTATCCAGGTTGCATAAAAAATCAACATCATCTAGGGTTACTGGAAATCCTTGGGAACAGGCAGGTCATCTATCAGATTCTTGCCTTTATCCAAAGATATCTGAAGATCCACATATAGCATTGGAATCCTGATAGGCCATACGATGAGCATATTTATTCAATAAGATATTGCAAATCCTGAGCTGGCTTTTTTTTTTAACATATCACCTGAAAATATGCAAACATTTAGTGCTAAAATGGTTGCAAATGTTACTTGTTAATGTATGGACTGTGAAATGCATAATTTCTGTACACGTTGTCATACTGTGAGAGATTTAAGCTCATTTAATATCTTAATTTTAAAAATCGCTCTGGCCTTACAAAAAGTACTGAAAAAACATCATTACTTGAACAGCTTTCTGTATGAGGTTTTTCCTGCTAATCCTGCTCATTGGCAAAGGACTTTTTTCCAAACTGTGAAAAATGGTGACATCGAGACTGTGAGAAATATCGTTCAGTTTTTCAAGGATTCATGTCTTGACATTCTCCATTCAAAAGAATCAATCTCTGGCAATGGATGTCTGCACTTGGCATGTCGAAGGGGTCATTTTGTAAGTATTGATAACATGTTTTAATTCTTCTGCATTTTACATTATCAAAGGAATATCTTTTAAAGTATCTTTGTATATTTTAAATAATGTCCTATATATACAGTCTATTAGGAATGTGGCTGCAGATTCCTCTTGTCTTTTAGTTCAATCGGCCAGCACAATACTACTACACAAAACTGACATACTACTTGCTCTTCCATAGCTCCCTGAAAGTGGCAACATATAGCATCGAAGATTTGTGGTATGCTTCCCTCCATCGGTTGAGGTATTGAGTATAAGAGTCAGGATGTTACATTGCGGCTTCATCAAACATTTGAAATGTTGTGTGCAGTTCTGGTCGCACTGTTACCGAAGGAATGTGGAGGCTTTGGGAAGGGTGCAGACAAAGTTTCCCAGAATTCAGCCTGCATTACAGGGTACTAGATGCAAGGGGAGTTTGGACAAACTTGCATTGTTTTCTTTGGATCGTTGGAGGTTGAGGTGAGACTGATAGACATATATAAACTTACGAGAGGCATAGATACAGTTGAAAGTCGGAAATGTTTTCGCGGGATGGAAATGCAAGCATCAAAGTAAGGGGGTGGGGGAGGTGGGGGGGGGAGTTTAAAGGAGATGTGTAGGACATTTTTTTGCACAGAGAGTGGTGGGTGCTTGTAATGCATTGCCAGTGGTGGTGGAAGCAGAGACGCTAATGGCGGTTTAGAGGCTTTTGGATAGACACATGTATATGCAGGAAATGGAGGGATATAGATCACGTGCAGGCAGAGGAGATTAATGACAATATTCAACAAGGTCTTTGAGAGCTAAAAAGACTGTTCCTGTACTGTTCCATGTGTTATATCAAAATTCAATCTGTCATATATTGGAAGAATGAATAAAGTATAACTTAATTATTAGATAACTGAAGATGCTTCAGACACTGATTAACAACGTCTACATCTAATACTGTAGCCATTGTTTGTCGCAGAGATGCCAGAGATAATGCAATTTGACTGTTATGTATGATGCTAGCAAAACCAATCTCCACTGATGTTAGCTCTGCAAATTCCACTGGCCACTGAAATTGATTTGACATTCCATTCACTTCTTCTGCTAACCCACAGAGACATCAACAGAAATTATGAGTCTGTCAGCAAAGAAAAACTCATGGCAGTTCTTCGAGTCATGCAGAAAAACCCTACTTTACAGGATCAATGAATTAATGGCCCGGATATTTTTAACAAAAGATTTCTTAGGCTCTATTTGACTACATTAGCCCTATTTGTACATAATGATTACATTTTTAGTCACCTATATCAATACTATTATTCATTAAATGTATGTAAACATTCAAATATAAGTGAGAGTGTGAACAAGTGTCTATCCAGCATAAAGACTTTTACTCAGTGGCTCATTGCCTTTGCCATTACAGTAAACCCTGGCAATAATGGACCATGGTGGGGGGGGGGGGGGGGGGGGGGGGAGAGGGATAGGTATGTTATTACCGATTGTCCGCTATAACCAAGTGAGGGGGGTAAAGGTTAACCCTAGAACAGGAGTGAAGAAACGTGGCATCGGGGGGGGGGGGGGGGTTAAACAAATGGGAATTCACAGGGTAGGGAGCCGCAGACCCCCGGCCCCACATGCAGTGCACCAGTGGCATGTCCGTTATTCACGTCACCTTCATGCTGCTTCCTCTCTCCACTCCCGCGACCTGAAGCACGCCACATTGCGCCAGCTCATCAGGTAATTGGCAAAAGTGTGGGGTGGGTGCAATGAAAGCCTCAGTCCGCTATAATTGAAATGCCCTATATAGAAGTCTGAAGAAAGGTCCCGACCCAAATCATCACCCATTCCTTCCATTACCCATGCCTGTCCCGCTGAGTTATCCAGCTTGTTGTGTCTATCTTCGATGCCCTATAGAGAGGTCGGTTATTGCGAAGGTTTACTGTATGTAGCAAACGTTTACTGTCAACCAGTTATAAAAAAAGCTTTTAATTTGTATTGAGGGATACAATTTGAATTGAGGAATAATGATTGTTAGTCTTTGAAAGACCTCTTCAAGAGATTCATTCTTGTGTCATTGTTGGTTGACAGGACATAGTTCAGGAATTATTGGAGAATGGAGTGTCACTTGATGCAAAAAATGCCACAGGCTCAACTCCATTCTTCCTCGCAGCAGTGGGACAGCATCGTAAAATATGCAAGGTGGATACTTTTTATAACAAAATAGTATTGCTTGTAAAGAGAAAAAATAATTCTCACTCTGAGCTGTTATAAATTGTAATAACTGTTTTTATTGATTTTGATATGCTAAGGAAGTGATCCATTTGACCAGCTCAGGTCAGATTTATATGTCTCTGAAAAAGGTATTGTCATATTAATTGAAATTTACTGTTCTAAACTTCATAAAGTATGATCTCTGAAAATATCTCCCTTGTTGCTCTCTGCATAAGGTTTATTTTTGGAAAAATGGGAATTCTTGCTAGATTGTTCTGAGAAATAGATTAACTTTATGCCCAAGAGTATGAACTGGCAGATTTTGAAATATTTCTGGGGCAAGAATAGTGCTCAAAGGACATTGATCTGCATGGAATAAGATAAACTTACTGTGGTTTGCTTAAAATGGGGTTTTGGTTTACATAATCCAAAGAACCCTTTAATTATTAATTTATCAAATGCAGACTGAAAATAAACCCAAGGAGAGCTATTGAGATAATGTAATTTTAAAATATAATTGAGAAAAAAACATACATTGATTACAGATGTATTCTCATCACTTGCTCCATTTTGTCAATAATGAGGGGATCTGATTTAACACGAGGAAAATGACTCTTCTCTTCAAATGCCTTGAAATTACATAATGAAATAGAAGTGTACAGATCCCCAACATATAATCTGAATTAACATAGTTACTTATTGTTCTATGGGATGTAGCTTTTAATACTTATTCCTAATTAACCTTGAGAAGCTGCTGTTTTTGAACTGCTGTTGTCCATCTGGTAAAGCTATCCCACTGTGCTCTTAATCAAGAAATTCCACAATTTTGACCTGTAATAAGATGCAGGCTGCTTTGTGTTCTCTGATCTTCATGAGTATTGCTGGAACTACACTGAAATGTAGCACACCTGACTTGCACTATGGAGATGGTTAAAGACTTTTGCAGAATCAGAATTTTCACCCTCTGAACTCTTTCGCTGATTCACAGACTTTACACTATGAGGTCAGTGCAGTTTACAGGCAATTCTGATCCCCTGGGATGTTAACTGGGTGAGACTGGGTTATTGTAAGACCATTGAATGGCAAGGGCATGTATTTGGACTCTTTTTCTAGGGGGTGATAGATGGCAGCTATTTCTGTGGTATAGATTATAACGATACAAGTCCTGCAGAATGTGGATATTTAGTTTAGAGATACAGCGTGGAAACAGGCCCTTCAGCCTACCGAGTCCTCACCGACCGGTCGGTGATTCCCACACACCTGAACACTATTCTACACACACTAGGGACAATTTACATTTATACCAGGCCAATTAACCTACAAGCCTGTATGTCTTTGGGAGACTGTGGGAGGAAATCAAAGATCTTGGAGAAAACCCAGGCGGTCACGGGGAGAACGTACAAACTCTGTACAGACAGCACCTGTAGTCTGGATCGAACCCGGGTCTCTGGCACTGTAAGCGCTGTAAAGGGGCGACCTAATCCGCGACTTAAGAAGAGTGTCTTCGACCTTCAAGCTCGAGGGCACTCGCCTGGAAAGCCTCAAGCTAGATCGACCGTCCGCGTTGACACTGCGAGCTGGATCGACCAACACCACACACACACACACACACACACACACACACACACACACACACAGACACACACACACACAGACACACAGACACACAGACACACACACACACACACACACACACACACACACACACACACACACACACACACACACACACACACACACACACACACACACACACACACACAGACACACCCCCCCCCCCCCCCGCGCGCGAAGGCAGGGACCAGGGAAAGTGGGGGAGCGCTGTCTGCACGATGAAGATGAAGGTAAACGGCTGCCACAGTGTACGGTAAGTCCTTTAGATAGCGCGGGGAGGGGGGGGGGGGGGGGGGGGGGGGGGGGGGAGAGAAGCTTTTAAGAAGTTTAATAAAGTTTAGCGGGCATTTTATATTACCGTTCGGTTTTCCTTGGTCCTGAAAACTCAAATGAGCCAATCAAAATGCCCGGTCAGCAAAGGAGATTGCCTATGGCTGCCCTCGACTGCCTGTAACTACATAGCAACCTCACTCTACTGCACTACGAGTTCAAAAGAACCATGCCAATCAATTTTTACTCGCGGAAAAATTTCAACATGCTGAAAATGTTTCCACGACCTAGCTGAGGCCGCGAGTATTCGGGAACTTCCCTCGAACATGAAGGAGAGTTCCAGCGACCTCATAGGACCTCCTAGGACCATGTGTCGACCATGCTGCGAGTTTGAAGGTCGAAGACGCTCTTCTAAACTCGCAGATTAGGTCACCCAAGTGGGACAGCCGCTCTAACTCTACCGCTGCGCTACTGTGCAGCCTCTGATATGGACAACATCATAGTCTGTAGAGTTGTGAATGAAACTGGACACTGTTGAATCATTCTCAAAATCTATATTTTTGACTTTCTGAATCATCTGAAGTGATTGGTGCGGAGTGTTGGGCCCAGGACACTCATTGCAGAGCTCTTAGTCATAGAGTGATACAGTGTGGAAACAGGCCCTTCAGCCCAACTTGCCCACAGCAGCCACCAATGTCCCAGCTACACTAGTCCCACCTGCCTACATTTGGCCCATATCCCTCTAAACATATCCTATCCACGTGATTGTTTCTTATTGTGCCTTATTCTTATTCTATCTAATTGTTTTTTAAACGTGGAACTAGTCCCTGCCTCAACTATCTCCTCTGGCAGGAGGGGTTTGCGGATGAGATGGTGACATCCAACAATCATAGATAATAGACAATAGGTGCAGCAGTAGGCCATTCAGCCCTTCGAGCCAGCACCGCCATTCAATGTGATCATGGCTGATCATCCACAATCAGTTCCCTGTTCTTGCCTTCTCCCCATATCCCCTGACTCCGCTATCTTTAAGAGCCCTATCTAGCTCTCTCTTGAAAGTGTCCAGAGAACCGGCCTCCACCGCCCTCTGAGGCAGAGAATTCCACAGACACATAACTCTCTGTGAGAAGGAAGTGTTTCCTCGTCTCCGTTCTAAATAGTTTACCCCTTATTCATAAACTGTGGCCCCTGGTTCTGGACTCCCCCAACATCGGGAACATGTTTCCTGCCTCTAGCGTATCCAAACGCTTAATAATCTTATATGTTTCAATAAGATCCCCTCTCATCCTTCTAAACTCCAGAGTATACAAGCCCAGCCACTTCAATCTCTCAGCATGTGACAGTCCCGCCATCCCGGGAATTAACCTTGTAAACCTATGCTGCACTCCCTCAATAGCAAGAATGTCCTTCCTGAAATTAGGGGACCAAATCTGCACACAATAGTCCAGGTGTGGTCTCACTAGGGCCTTATACAACTGCAGAAGGACTTCTTTGCTCCTATACTCAACTCTTCCTATTATGAAGGCCAACATGCCATTCGCTTTCTTCACTGCCTGCTGTACCTGCATGCTTACTTTCATTGACTGATGAACAAGGACCCCCCAGATCCCATTGTACTTCACCTTTTCCTAATTTGACACCATTTAGATAATAATCTGAGCAAATTATAATCTGCTAATCATAGCACATTTCCTTTCTAATAGGTATGGGTTCAGTTTATTTACATTTTCAAACTGATTTCAATTGACTTCAATTACCCTGTGCAATTCTTTACTTCCACACTTCATCAGTTGAGACACTGACGTCAAAAGTAGTCTCGCCTCAACTGTGGAATCGAGTCAATTTCTCTGTCTTTGGATCAAAACTGTAATAAAATCTATAGCTGGTGGAACACAAGCTATAGGTTTTGTTGTTTTAGTAATTTAATCTAATTTGAACCTTTGAAAGTATTTTCTTTTTTCTTAAATTTCCCAAACATTTCCGATTTTTTAAAATTCACTTTTTAATAATATAGTACTCCAACACTGAATGGAGCCAATATCAATCAACTTCATTCAAACCTGTGAGATAAGCATGGGTTCAGGCCTTAGGACGGCAGTAAGCTTAGGCTCCTCACTCCTGTCCACAAGTCTAGGCCATTATCTTTTATAAATGCTCTAAAGGCTATTCGCAGAACCATAATGGGACAATAATATTTGAGATTGCATTGCTTGGTATATTAAAAGGCTTCAGGTACAGATTCACCAATTTAACTGATGTACAGTATGAGTATGCTTATTATGTTATTGCAGCCAAGATATCACAAAACCTTATTTGTTACTCATGCATATAATGAAGCCATTACAAAATGCATACTGTAAATGTGACTTGCATGTGTTCTGCATTGATAGGCAATTTAATTTCCAGTTTGAATTTAATATATTGCATTTCATTAAATTTCAGTAGTGAATGTGATTATTTTGTGATTTCACATTACAGCTGTTAATTGAATGGGGTTGTGATGTACATGTAAAGAACATGAAAAATCACACAGCTTTTGATGACATTCGAAGTGAAGAATTCAAACAGTTCTTGCTGAGTAAGATGACATACCTTTACATAGTCTTAAAATATTGGTGTTTTTTCTTGCACATGGAAGCCTAATCTTTATATGTAAGTCTAGAAAATATGTTCTGTACCGGGAGGAAACACACACACAAAATAGCCAACATGGTCAAAAGCTATCAATGATGAATTAATTGTAAATTCAGAGCAACTTTTGAACTGTATTTTCATCTGAAAAATGTATCCAAACTAGACAATGGCAATGTTTGTTTTCTTAAATTACTTGGCTTTATTATTTAGCAGCTCAATGAAAGACCATGGTACAAAAGTGGGACAAGGCTAACTCCAGTCGATTACAATTCTCTCACACCAATCTGCCAATCCTCATAGAAGTTATGGAAACAGTCATCAACAATCTTGCCGCTTGTGCTTGTGTTGGCTTCTTTCACTTGGTTTGAAACGTCAAAAATAGAAGACATGTGTACCATTAATAGTTTCATAGGAGTTCTAATAGAATTTAAAAATATGTCCCATTGATTATTATTTATTTGACTACTGGTCTCATGTTATGTAAGATATACTACATTTATTGGAATGCGGCTGACTTTCAGTAGAAATATGGAGGATGAAACATAATTTTGATCGCCCTGAAACGATATTAGAAAATAAACACTTCACTTATTGATCATGTAAGCTTGAGATGGTGTGTATTTAATATTTGGTCCTAGATTTTAATAGTCTGCACAAATTAATGAGCACACCAGGTTATAGTTGCGGTTGCAGCTAGTGATAGAATTTAGCAAAAATCTCAAACCCTGCTCTTTCCAAAGTTTCATGTCAGAGAGTAATTTCCTGAATTCCCTGGGCTCACCTGGCAACTGCCAAGAACCTTTCTGCCCACATCCTCTTCCCCTTTCCAGCAGTTTGTCCTGCTCTGCGTGTATTTTGCACATTCTCATGTAACCAAAATGAATTCCAACTGCTACGCCACAGCAGGATGTTTGATTTGTGCAGAAGATTTGAAATGAAGACAAAATACTTCAGCATCTGGCACACTGGACTCCATGGATTTCAGCACCTTGAAAGAATAAAATAAAGTACCAAATATTTCTGGAAACAGCCGGAAGATATAAATCAGCAATTGATGTGACAGTGGTTGATGATCCTTAAAACAGCCCAAGTAGATCAGTACTGCCACTAAATGTGTTTTCAGTTGATTGAGAGTTTGTTAGCTGCTAAAACTAAAGACATGGCCACTAAGGATAAAAAATTGCACTTTGGGATTGTCTCGAAGCTGAAGTTGGAAGAGATCAGATATCTCAAAGGTTTGATCCCTGAAATTATTATACAGATAGGAATGAGCAAAGTGTTGGAGAGAATTGAAAGCTTGGATGATAAGTTGTAAATTGTGCCATTGCTTAAGCATAAGCCAATGTAGGCCATGGTGATGAGTGAACGAGTTTTGCAAATAAGCAGCAGAGTCATTGATGATATGTCTGCAGAGCGAGGCCTTAATTGTGGAATAAAAACTTACTTCAAGTTCCTCAGAGGTTGTGAACACCTGAGCTTCACATGACCCAACCTGAAAGTAGTTACAGATCTTTTTAATGCATGTTGCCCATGAGTCCACCTTACTGCTACCTTGTAGGTAAGGAAAGGAAAACAAAATAATAGTTGGAATGTAATAATGCTGGCATCAAACCAACATGGCATTGTTTAATTTGACCACCTGCCAACTTCGCATACATCTGGTAGGTATTAGCTTTGTAAGTTTTCATGCCCCCACTCCTAAGGTGTCTGGTACAAATGTGTGAACATTTTGGAAACAATTAGCTTCTGCACTGACAAAAATTTCATGCTCTGGAATTGAATATTTTAGCCTCTATCTTTTAAAATTCTTCTGAGCTTGCTTTTATCATTACTCAGGTTACCATGCATACATGTCATCAGCAATCCCTCTTATTATCCAAGGGGACACAGATATCCTTCACAATATGGTCCACAATCTCGTAAACAACATCAACTTCCTGAGCAGTCAAACAAGCAGGTAGAGTTTATTCCACGTTTGTTCAAGGCATCTGGCTATTGTGTACTTTGTGAAATTTTGTGGCAGAATCCAAATATCCACCTAAACATTTATTCTGTTTCTTTCTCTACCTAAGCTACCTGACCCACTGAGTATATGCAACATGTTTTCAGTAAATTGCTGAATTATTTTGCGCAAAAGGATTGAGGCTTTTAATTGTTTTCTCTGTTTGGGCCGTTATCTATAGATGTCAGAATTTGTTATATGTGCACTTTACCTGTTGGTTTAAGTTGCTGTAAGTGACCTTGATGACTCCAATTTTAGTATAAAATAATTTAGTAAAAATTGTAGATAGAAACTAATTGTAAATTCTCCATTTTGCACAGGTGCATTAATGGAAGCACTTTGTTACATACAGCCGCTTATTTTGGAAAAATAGACATTGTGAAAGTAAGTTATTCATTATTATTACCATTGCATGAGGTAAGAGAATGCTCTTCACTTTTCTAACTTGAATGCAGATTTTGTGCTTCATATGATTGCATCAGGGACCTTTATGACCAATTAAAGGATTATACATTTTAAAAGGTTACACAATGGCTACTTTCTGTGGCATGGTGGCTCCGCATATTGGCATGTTGAAGACTAGGCTGTTTATTGTATTTGTTTCAACCACAAGGACAGGGTTTCTTTTTCTTTCTTTGGTACTAATAGAGCATCTGTATTGCTGCAAATAAAATTGTGAGCCATGTCATGGATTGGAATATCATGTTTATATGGGTTGCAGTATCAAGCTACTGTCATATAAATAACCTTCTAACTCACTCAGAATTCAATTATTTGGTTTAGGACCTTTGTAGATTGGAAAATGTGACGCTTGTTAGATCCACGCAGAATTAACAGGCTTGTTTCCTTTTATGAAGACGGTTCACAATCTCCAGCAACTTGCGGTGGTTGGAGTAGAATGCACATAAGATGTAAATTTTGGTAGCGATATGCAGCATGTCATGGGAGAGTTTTTAAAATATTGATTCCTATGTCTTATATTTGTAATCTTAGTTTTTATTTCAACATTTCTTTGCTGAATGAGTGGGTGTTTCTTGGGGTGGGTTTAATTAATTCTGCTAGCTTTCCACAGTTCAGGTATATTTTTTTTAATGTATTTTTTTTAACAGCAGTCAATTGAAACCTCTAGCACATCACAATCAACCCTGATCTAATACCCATCCAGCATTCAAAAACACAGAATTTCCAACATATATCACTGGAAAGCAGTTAGGATCAGATAATCTGGTTAATTGCAACCCCCTTCCTCACCAGGCAGCATTGAGATCAATTAAAACATTCCTGTTGGGATAACATAGACGTTATACCTTGTACCTTTTGGTTTGTTAATAAATAAGATGTTGCATTGTAACCAATAATTCATTAAGAGAACTATTTGCAGTGGATAAAAACAGTCATGCACAATCTTTAATGAAATCAGTTACGCTAGTGCTCATATTTCAGGCACATTGCACTGACAAATCCACAGCCCTGAACTAATTTCGCCTTATTCTATATCTTTCTTACTTGCCATTATTGCAAAGCAAAAACCCTGAAAATGTGAGCAAATATTTCCATTATTCACTTCTAGGAATGTGCAAAGATTAAGTGCCTGAAGAAATGTTTTCCAGTTAAGTGCCTTTACAAAGTGGCATGTGAGCATACATTTAAAAACACAAGAAAACACAGAATCATCTCCTGTGCAGCTCTGTAGGGTCCTTCTTTTAGAAGTTGAATCTCTGGTTTATTTGCAATTTGCTAACGTCAATTATATGATATAATCATTGAGATGGAAATTGACTGTATACATTTGCAGAAATTGTACTGATATACTCTGAAACAGCTGAAGTGGATATTAGTTTGAAAGAGGAAAATAACATGTTTATTTGTGTTCCTAAAGCACTTTTCTCTCAATGATTTCCTCTTAAAGTTTAGTTTCTCATTTGTAGATAAGTTACAACCAATTTTTACATTTCAAGCTTCCACTGGAGACATTGAGAAGAATTGCTATTTAATCTGTCCTTGGTGAAATTGCTTGAAGATAAATGCCAGTTTAGTTGTCCCTGATTTTCAAATAGCAGAGCAACATAACTGTAATCTAGCCATTCTAGTCAAAGTTCTGATTTTAAATCCCACGACAACAAGAGTGGAATTTAAATTTAGTTTTAAAAAAATGAATATAGAAATAAAAGTTTACTATTAGTAAGGATGGACAGGAAAATACAATTATTTTTCTAAAATTCCATGTTTTTCCAAGATGTGATCCCAGTTCTCCAGCTACCTGACTAACTTAATTTCCCTGGAAAGTGGTTTCACAAGCCTATCACTTCAAATAAATGTACATTTGCAGTGCCCATATTCTGGACTTCAGATCTTCTGCAAAGGAGCTGGAATATTGTCTGATTCCATCACCTTTGCTGTGTCAAGTTCTCACAGCCATTTCTTGATATTACTCGAAGTGAACTGAATAGGCTAGTGATTGGATTTTGTAAATGTTGAGATTTCAGGAGGAAACTAAAATGGATCATCCATTCGGTCCTTCTGAGTCAACATGCTTAAGATATTCAACAGACAAGTGACATAGTTAATTCTAATACCTCAAGGGTGACAAAAAATGATTTTTGTTCCGCAATTATTATACCTGTTTCAACTGATCCCGATATATCTTCCTATAATGTTTTTTAAGAAAGTGGACTCTATAGTTACCAACTTTATTTGGGATTATAAGAGTCATAGAATAAATAAAAAACATCTATGTAAATCAAAAATGAATGGAGGTTTTGCATTGCCTAATTTTATGTTTTATTACTGGGCAGTTAATATTAAAAATATGAATTTTTGGTTGGAAGAAGTAAACAAACAACCAAACTGGTTAAAAATGGAAAAGGAAGATTGTTCACCTTTCGAAATTAGCTCAATTTTATTTGCTAATACTAAAATACATAAGAAAATCTATAGAGGAAATCCAATAATAGAAAGTGGCATATATATTTGGAAACAATTAAAGAAAACATTAAAATTAGAAAGTGGGTCTTCCCATTGTAAATAACATTACTTTTAAACCTTCAATGATGGATAAAGGTTTTTTTAAATGGAAGAACTATGGAATAAATAAGATGGGTGATCTCTACAGGGAAAGTTTATTCCTTTCATTTCAGGAATTACAACAAAATTATGGATTACACTCAAAAGAGTACTTTAGATATTTACAAATTAGAGACTATGTTAAATCAAACACACAGGATTTTAGAAATAGAAAGACAGACATTTTAGATGAATGTCTAAATAAATATCCGAATACAGAAAGATTAATATCATATATTTATAATATTTTACTGGAAAATGATTTACCAAAGTTGGAAATATATAGGCATAGGGAAAATGAATTAGGACAAACAATTAGTGTAGAAGTATGGAATGAAAGTTTACAACATATACACCATTGCTCATTAAATGCCAGACACTCCTTGATACAATTTAAAGTTTTACATAGATTACACTTTTCAAAATCCAAATTAAACAGAATTTTTTCAAATGTTTCTGCTACATGTGATAAATCTCAGCATTTAGAAGCTAATCTAATGCATTCATTCACAAAATGTATAAAAATTACTAATTTGTGGATAGAAATTTTTAAGATAGTCTCGAATGTAGTTAATGCAAATCTGACTCCAGACTCAAAATTTGCCAATTAATCACCCTTTGAATAAACCACAGTTTATTTAATATTAATATTAGGAATATTAGAAACGGATCAACTACTAACAACACAGCAAGTAATTTTTATTGGTTATAGTTTAATAATTGGTAAAAAACTAATACTAAGATTTTGGAAAGGTCCTACATCCCCCACAATCAAAATGTGGATTACAGAAATGTCGGAGACACTTCATCTGCAAAGATTAAGACTTGTCCTAGATCAATTCAGAGGAATATGATCTCCATTTATGGAATACTTAAAGGGTCAAGGTGGTCCGGTTCGAGGGCCTGACTGAAGCCTGAATGAAGGAATAGATGAAGAACTATATACAATAGTCCACGCATATATCTCCAATGAAGAATATCTTGCTTAATACTCCACTCATTTTATCGATTTTCCACTTCTATTTTATTTCTTTTTATTATTTCTCTTTACCATTTTCTTTCTGTTAAAATAATAAAAAATATAGAAGTATAAATAAGACAGACTGTAAACCATAAAAATATTAAGAATGTATGTGACGAATTATATGTTTCTTTTTGATTTTTATGTTATTCCTTCTTAATATGTATTTACTTCTAATACAAATATTTTACAAAAAAAAAAGAACCATTCTAGGAACCACTTATCATTAAAATTATTACTTTCTTTGTTATTCACCCAGCTTAGGCAAGGCTACATTTTGAAAAGGTAATTGTGAGGATTGTTTTACAAGAATATTCAGGAATTGTGTGAAAATTATGTTCAATGCAATGACTTACTGAAAGAACCTTGTTAAAACCAGGGCAATTTTTTTTGGCATTCATTATTTATCGTCCATAATGACTTAATCTATTGATTTCATTTGAGCAATTTCTTGGGATAATGAGCAGACATGTTGTGAAATGGGAGTCCTGCCAACCTTAATGACAAAGAAAACCTGCTGTTCTGGTGTGTGCATGTATTTATAGAAAGAGGCATCTTTCCAAAATTGGATAGAGAGAGGGATTTTGGATTACTACCTCACGGAAGGAGACTCCCTGCATTTAATTATTTGCATTGAGTGAGAGACTGATTGCCAGATGATCACAATTAACACATAATTAAAATAGTTATTTTTACCATTAATTATTGGACCCACTGTGGTTTATTCAAAGGGTGATTAATTGGCAAATTCAGCGCCTTCATTGGGGATGTTATTTATGCAATGTTGATAATGGAATGGCACCAATTGGCTAGCCACAGGCAAAGTTGTCCCCATCCCAACTCTGCAGTTTTGATCTTCGCAGGTGGTAGATTTAAGTGTGTACACCCTTACAGATTTGCAACTATCTTGCACACTATTGCTTGTTAATGTTCGGATAGAATATTCCCCTGCACAAACTGGCCATATATAGAGCTTTTTCCTTCTCCTCCTCCTACCTCCTTGCATTCTTCCATCGTGCCTTCCAAAGCGAATGACTTCTAATGCACCCAATCTGTGATCAACTGGCTTCACAGAAGCTTTGGAGTCAGCCAATACCCTTCAACCTATGCAAGACAACTCCTTCCGGAGCCAGAAAGTTGTTAGACACCAATAAGGATAAGCGGGGAGTCTTTTAGGACCGAGATGAGAAGATCATTTTTCACACAGAGAGTGGTGAGCCTGTGGAATTCTCTGCCACAGAAGGTAGTTGAGGCCAGTTCATTGGCTATATTTAAGAGGGAGTTAGATGTGGCCCTTGTGCCTAAAGGGATCAGGGGGTATGGAGAGAAGGCAGGTACAGGATACTGAGTTGGATGATCAGCCATGATCATATTGAATGGCAGAGACAGGTTTGGAGGGATATGGACCAAACGCAGGCAAGTGGGACTAGTGTAGCTGGGACTTTGTTTCCACACTGTATCTCTCTATGACTGTATGTTCCTCTCCGCAGTAATTATTGCCAGATCTCTCTGCAATAATCGTTGGAGATCTTCTAGTCTCTGGGTCAAGATTGTGGTGATCTCCCATTGCAAAGATTCAACACAAAATCTAGGTTGCCCCCATCAGCACAGATTTTCAAGATCGAAGCATTGTCAAAGTTGCCATCCCCTGAATGTGAAATTGAGATCCTGTCTACCTCCTTGGTGTGATGGAAATTTGTTTTAAACATCAAGAAAATCTTCAAAAGTGAATTTTTGCAAATACTGTAATGGAAATCTTAATAATACTATTCAGAACATTGAAACTGCAAGATGATAAACAATAACTTTAACAGAGGTGAATTGTTAACCAAACCAGCTGATGACCAACGAATAATCCCAGCAAAACTTGAAACAACCCATGAATAATCCAGGGTGGAGACACCAAACATTGAGTTGTACCTATAAGATACATAAAGGAATTATAAACACAAATAATACCAAAATTTAATTTGTTTCTAGCGCTTTACTGCAGTCAGTTGAAATCAACAAGTCATAATCTGAGGGAAGATGATGTCTAAAGTTTCAGCAGATTTCAAGCCATTATCTGGCTAACATGGGACTTCACAAGGCCTCTTCCTGCTTCTTCTTTACTCAACATATGATTGACTAAACACAGACAAACTCATAATTCAATGGAAAGGAATCAAAGGTCATTTCAGCCATTGTATCTGTGTGAGGTGAAAAAGACCAATCCCGTTCTGGCACCATATCCCAACAGATTATGTATTTTCCAAGTATTTTTTTTAATGGGAAATGTTTCAAATCTTTTAATTTTGCTGGGACCCATGCAAGTGCCCATGGCTTTCAGAAATACTAAACTCCGCTCTTACCATGGCTACCCCATCTAATATTTTGCTGTCTTCCTCCTTAATTGCTGAATTGAAATAATTCTATTTTTTTGTGAACCTAGCTGCTAATAAGAATCTTGCCAAGATATCTGCCTCTTCAGAGATGTTTTGCTCATTGTCCCTAATAGACGTATCTTTCCTTTGTTATGTTCTTGCTCTTTATGTACTTAAAACACATGTTTGGCTTATCATTGATTTTACTTATGAATATTTCTTAATGCTTTCTCTTTGCTACCATATTTTTATACTCTTCTAGGCTTTCTGCAGTATATGTCCAAATAAGTTTTCCTGAATTTACTTGTCGCAATGGCCTTGTCAACTATGACAGATTTGGCATTTGTCTGATTGTTGCTTTGTTGAATTATGTATATCCTAAAAACGTTGAATCTCTCCTTGAATTATTTTCATTGTCCTTACACTAATTTATATTAAATTTGATTTTTTAAGTAGTTTTTGCTAATTCACACCACAGTCAGGCTATTAGAGCCTATTTTGTAAATAATTTCAATGTTCAATTGCACTTTATTGTCACATGTACCGAGGTACAGTGAATTTTCTCTTTTACATACTGTTCAGTAAAAGGATTAATATACATATGCACAATCTTAGTTAAGACCAAGTGTATAGGAATAATACTCTGTGACAGAATATAAGAGTTGCCATGAATTGGCCGCATATTTCATGATTCAAGTCCAAGTTGTTATACATGCAGAGTTCATAACTTGGCCTTAAAGGCTCATTGTCCTAGTGGCGTTGCATGGGTCAGCAGGGCCAAGTGAAATTTCTTGTCTCCCTGCGGCACAGAAAATGGGCATTCCTTATCAGTTCTTGGAGCTATTCCATCAATTTCATTCCCCCACACATTTTCCTGCAATTTATTCTCTCACACATATCCATTAACAGCAGGGTGTTGCCTGCATGGAGTTTTTGCATTCTTCCCAAGACCACGTTGGTTTTCTCTGGATACTCCGGTTTCCTCCCACACTCCAAAGACGTTCAGGTTTTTAGTTTAATTGGCTTCAGTAAAATTGTAAATTGTCCATAGTGCGTAGGATAGGGCTAGTGTACGGGGCTGGCTGGTCGTCATGGACTTGATGGGCCGAAGAGCCTGTTTCCGTGCTGTATCTCTAAATTGAACTTAACTAAACATATCTTGATTTTCCTACCAGCCACATTCACAATGAGTAATTTAAAGAAGCAAATTAACCTAGAAACCAATAAATCTTTGTGATGTGGGAAGAAATCAAAGCACCTGGGGGGCAATAAAAATGGAAGACATGCATTCTCATCACAGATAGCACTGGAGGTCGCAATTGAATCAAGGTTGCTGGAGTTGTGCATCCTTTTTCAAAACTGTTCTATGTCTTACTGAATTATGATTGCTGCAACCACAAAAGTGCTGTTCCACTGATACTGATTAATTCCTCAAACCTAAATACAAATTTGTTTCATTCCATTTGGATTTGCCATACATTGGCTGAAAAGGTTTCTGTGGAAAGCCATATAGTAATTCTGTGATTGAAATGTTAAAGCTGCAAATGGTAGAAATTTGAAATAAAAACAGAAAATGTTGAATATACTCCGTTTGACTATGCAGAGAGAAACAGAGATAACATTTCAGTCAATGACCATCTAAACAAGAAATGTGGAAAACGACCTGATTATACTATGGATAGACAAGTTTGCAGAGACTAAAGGTGTCATATAATGATGCCATGAGAACACTGCTAAGGAAACCTAGATGGTGTAGTGCTAGTAACATATTTGTGGCTGCAGGAGTCAGTATATTAGAAGCTATCCTAAGAAATCATATGTATAAATTAATCTGCAGGATAAATGGCTCTAAAAATGTAATTATTGTGGCCTTGTCAAACATAAGGTTTAGCACTACACGCTACAAATCCCAGTTGTGGAGACACTAGTATCGTTGTCTCGTTGTAGGACATTGATCATTCTTTTTATTCTGGATTTTAATTCATGTATTGTGCTTTTAAAAATATATATAATTTATGATGCTTTTATAAGTGATATACTAAGATTTGATTATGTTTTTAATATGCAATGTATTTTTATGTAATGTTATCACTTGTCTGGACCTTGAGTCTGAAATAAAGTTTATTATTATTATTATTATTATTATTATTATTATTATTATACGTTGCAGGGATGGGAAGAATAAAGGAAGTTGGTGTGTTAGGGAGGAGACCAATGTTGTTTAGTTTAGTGTATTGTCACATGTGCCAAGATACAGTGAAAAGCTTTCAGATAATATAATTGAGTTGGTGCTGTCTAACAGATGGGAGATGAATATCTGTTAATCATAGCTGAGCAGTTTGGAAGTAGAAGAAGTGGGGAGTGTCAAGAAAGAAACAGCATACTGGAATTGGTCAGCATCAGGTGGAATCTGTGGAGAGTGGAAATACTGAGTTAATGGTTCAGGAGGACTACTTTATATCAGGACTGGCCAGTGTTGCCACAAACAGAATAGGTAGATTTTCTGAAATTGTTCAATGCGATACTGATTCATGGGCTACATAAATGCCTGGGTGGAAAATGAGATGCTATTCCTCAGGCTTTGTTAGAAAAGGGGAAAGAGCCCAAAAAAAGAAGAAAGGACTGAGTGGGAGCAGAATTACAGATGAAGGTGCTGGGTGAATGAAAGCTCAGAGTCCACTTGCAGACTGAACAGATGTGCTTCGCAAACTGGTCACTCAGTCTACATGCGAAAGAGAAAATAATTGCAGAGCTACTGACATTTCTATCAAGATGGCTACTTGAGCTCAGAAACATTTAGTCATGGATTTGAGATCACCACTTCCAATTTCCACCTTCTTCACAGTAACAGAGTTGTGAGATGAAGGGTGATTTACAGAATAAATCATAAAAAAACAACATGAATAGCCACAGATTTGGGAAATATTTCAATAGTTTTAGGCCATATTTATTTTATATCAATTCACAAATAAGATTTTGAGAATCATCTAGGCATGGTTTCATGTTCAAGTAAATTGAAGGAATTGAATTGCAGTGCTCAGGATAAATTGCTTCAATTTGTACCACCATTACTAATTGAATTTTTAAATATTTCTCTATGCATTTATATATGTACTAGACCAAGTGCAGAGCCTTTGGGTCTGCTCCCCAAACGCACCTGTTCCTTACCCGTAGCCCCACGGGAGGCGTGATCCTCCAACTCAAGCCGTTCCCGAACGTAAGATTCCAGCACTCCCCTGCCTCCCTCAGCAGTGAGCTTTAAAAAAAAAATCGAATTGCACTTGACCTGAGTGTTGCAATAGCAATTCACCCTCCTCCCTCCTTTGAGGTGAAAGGTTCAGAGTGTTCCTGTGTCGTCACTGCTAGCCGAGTATTCTGTCGTCATCAGTTGAAGCTGGTCATTTTACATCGGTAATAAGTCAAGAAATAGAAACGTAGAAATATAGATAAAGCATAAAATGTTCAGTGAAAGTGATCTCTGCAGAGAGGGGAAAAATGTGAATCAGAATATGTAAAGATCTTGTTAAAGTTGGCATTTTTAAAACCATTGCGAATAACGCCAAATATAGGATGAAATCTTATATATTTGACGTTATTCTTAATCGTGAATAACGTCAAATATAGGATGAAATCTTCTGTGAAGCCGATCATTGCTAGCCGAGCCATTGTGACGTTATCAGTGAAATCTGGTTGTTTTAAGTTCAAAGTCTTTTGATGTTTTTAAACTTCTTACTTACTTTTAATCAGTAATGTCGAGAAGGAAAGCATAAAATGTTCAGATAAGGTGACCTCGGCCAAGAGGGGAAATATGTCAATCAGAATATGTAAAAATGTTAGCATTACCGCATAGTGTTTTTGCAAAGTTATAAAGACAACCACATATACACACATATTCATACACATATACACATGTACGAGATCAGACTTTTAATAAGTATATGATGACATGATATGATGATGATGTATGTTGTTTGGGTATTTTTCTTATAGACACTTCTGTCTTTGAAGATTAATGTTAACCTGCAGGATTACAAGGGAGCAACTGCATTACATAGATCTCGAGATACAGAGACCATCCAGGTTAGTTTTGTTTAACATAGAAAGCATTTAAAGTTGACGTTTCTTCTTTGCAGATAATTTCACCTTGGTTAAAATGTATCACAAGTCTGCTTTTTTTTCTTCTTCAATTTATTTTATGCACTTTGTTATTCTGTTTTAGCTCCTGGGCTTTAGGCGTATTTTTGATATTGGGAAAGCAATGGCCGAATTGTGCAATGTCCAATGGCTGACCCATCTGTTACTTCACTCCATTACAGCACTCCCGTAAGGTCCAACAGCAGAGCCCAGCCTGGTTAGAAGTCCCAACATTATATAAAGCAATCTCCCTAGACCAAAGATAGGCACAAAGTGCTGGAGTAACTCAGCGAGTCAGGCAGCTTCTCTGGAGAAAAAAGATAGGTGATGTTTCTGGTCGGGACTCTTCTTCAGACCTACACAGTTAGACTTAATGTTGGATTGAAGGCTAATTCACTTCCCATCCTCATGATATAGCTACATTGCAAAGAATGATAGGTTAAAAGCAGTTTACATAGTAAATCAGAAAAAAATATGAAAAGTCACAATTTTTCAAAATAGTTCAATAGTGTGAGGGTATATTTATGAAGGCCAATGCTCCTGCCCTCTGCTGCTTCCAGATTGCTCAGCTATGATTAACAATAAATCTTGGCATGGAGAGGAGTGAACTATTTAACTTTGGTGTCCATATTAATTTAGAAACATAGAAACTAGGTGCAGGAGTAGGCCATTCAGCCCTTAAGGCCAGCACTGCCATTCAATATGACATGACTGCTTATCCAGAATCAGTACCCTGTCCCTGCTTTCTCCCCATATCCCTTGATTCTGTTAACCCTAAGAGCTATATATCCAACTCTCACGAATACATCCAGTGAATTGGCATCCACTGCCTTTTGTGGCAGATAATTCCACAGATTCACACCTCTATGGGTGAAAAGGTTTTTCCTCGTCCTAGTCCTAAATGGCCTACCTTATTATTAAACTTTGACACCTGGTCTGGACTCCACTAACATTGGGAACATTTTTACTGCATCTAGCCTGTTCATCCCTGAAGAATTGTATATGTTTCTATAAGAATCCCTCTCATCCTCCTAAATTCTAGTGAATGCAAGCCTTTCATCTTATGCCAGTCCCGCCATCCCGGGAATTAACCTGATGAACCTATACGGCACTCCTTCAATAGCAAGAATGTCCTTGCTCAAACTAGAAGACCAAAATGTCACACACAATACTCCAGCTGTGGTCTCACCAGGGCTCTGTACAATTGCAGTTGGACCTCCTTGCTCCCAAGAGCAGAACGCGCTACCAAAACATGGAGGGGACCGGGGGACAAGGGGACACAATTTATTTGGAGGCCACGCGGCATGCGCACACTCACACACACATGCGCGAGGCTTCGGAGGCTCAATCCAGCGCTAAATTCAGCTCAACTCTGCCTGTCTCGCCGGGTTAACTACAGCCCTGACTGGACTGACGGGACACCAGCGCTGCTTCTCCGCGCTGCCCATATTTCCCGCAAGCCCAGGCAGGTTAACCAGGCTGAGTTGAGCTGGGTTTAGCGCTGCTTCTCTGCGCTGGCTGTGGGCCTGGGGGTACAGCTCGCGTCTGACTCCCGACCTCTCTGGCCACCAGTGGGGGGGGCACTCGGGTGGGGACAGGACAGCGACGGAGAACCGGCCGGGATCGATCCTGGCTGTGGATCAGGCGCAGGTCTGTGTCACGTCTCCCTCCTCCAATCACCGCACTCTATCCTCAGTCCCACCCCCCCCCCCCCACTCCTCCTCCAATCATCACGCTTAATCATCATGTCCCGGCCCCATAGCCTGCTGACCGACGTCTCTCTCGTCCAATCGGCGCCCTCGATCAGCAGTCCCACCTCCACTGTCCCGCGGAAAGCGGAGATTTTAAAATCCGGATTACAAAAACTTGGGGGGGGGGGGGGGGGGGTGTCCCCCACCTCTCAAAACATGGGGGGGGGGGGATGTGTCCCCTCTAGCCCCCCCCCCCCCCCGTGTTTTCCGCCCCTGCTTGCTCCTGTACTCAAATCCTCTCGCTATGAAGGCCAACATGCCATTTGCTTTCTTCACTGCCTGCTGTACCTGCATACTTACTTTCAGTGACTAATGTACAAGGACACCCAGGTCTCGTTGCATCTACCCTTTTCCTAATTTGACACCATTCAGATAATAATCTGTTTTCTTGTTCTTGCCACCAAAGTGGATAACCTCACATTTATCCTCATTTGTGTGCTTATAATTAACTTTTTATATTTTTAACTTATTTAGTTTATTTACATTTATTTTAGAACATCTTAAATACCTCAGAATATCATTGGTAGCATAAAGCCTGGCAGGTAATTACACAAGCTAATAGTCCAGCTCTAGATTTGCTTTCTGCTACTGGTTTCATGCTCTGGTGACAGGCGACCTCAGGACTTTGCCACCTCATATCTACTTGGCGCTGAAACCTCATGATATCTCACTGTCTGAGTAAGCCACCCTCCCACCCTTCACCAACCCCCACAGCCATGTAGACAGCAAAATTGGTCATCCATATCCCTATGATGAATGCAGGGGAGATCGTGACCCCTGGCATAGAGCTAGGTTCAGCATGATGCTGCTCAGTCGGCAAGGGAATTTTTATTTCAATAGGCTCTTTTCAGTTATTGGTTTAACATGATTAGAAGCTGACCATATTTCCCTAATATTTAAATTTCAGGTGCTGATAGAACATGGTGCTGATGTTAACTGGTCAGACGGAGATGGTAATACGCCATTACATATGATGTGCTATGGAGAAATGAAGAAGCCAGCAAGATTGGACTGTTTGAAACTTATGGTGAGAATGTTGTGTGTTTCAAAGCCAAAATCATTAACAAACTAATCCTCACCATGGACGAAACCGTGTGAAGTGACAACATGCATAAATCCAAAAGTAGGCAAATAAAGTCAAGAAAATATTAATGGAGAATCGGGATGGGACAAAGTTAACTTTAATTTAGACTGGAATAGGCACCCTGCTGAAAATAGAGTAGTCAATCCTGACTACTGGTGCTTGTCTGTGCAGAGTTTGTACGTTCTCCCTGTGACCACATTGGTTTTCTTAAGGTGCGCCGATTTGCTCCCACATTCCAAAGACATGCAGGTTTGTTGGTTAAATGTTATGTAAATCGTCCCTGGTCTGTAGAATACAACTCGTGTACAGAGATCGCTGGTCGGCGCGGATTTAGTGGGCAGAAGGGTCTGTTTCCATGAGTTATCTCTAAACTAAACTAAACTAAACTAAACTAAATGAGAGGGTTGTCCCAGCAAAGCAGGAATTTGAGGAGCTACCTTGTTTATATTAGTTATGTACTATATACTTCCAGAGGTAGTTTGATGCAGTCTCCCATTAAAGGTCATTAAAAGCTTAGAGTTGGAACTCATGGAATTAAAAACAATTTATTGACATGTCTGGGATATTGCCTGTGCAGTAGGAGACAAAGATGGAGGATAATGAACTGGTATTTACATTGATTGGCGGGGGGGGAGGGGAGCTGCAAAGTCTCACTGCTGAGACTATGGATTGTACTCATTAGTTCCTGAGATGAACAGACAGAAAGCTGCATTTTCAGACTAGGCAGTGCAATTAAGAGAGGCAACTTTATAAGCGGGGAAGATGGAAACACTAAATTACAAAGAGAAACTAATAGAAAAAAACATGTAACTAAAAACTGCAAAGAAATTTCTGTGACAGTATGATGTCAGGTTATCTGCTGAAAAGGATAAAACAGAATACATTCTGAATGGAGAAAATCTGGAACTCTATGTAGACTGAAGGGGCCAGTGAAGTCTCTGCACTTGGACATGTGGATAAGTTAATATGAAAGTCTCAAGGAATTCTATATTTATATTTTGAAGAGTGAAGAACAGAGGTATAGAAGCTATAACAATATAAAGCCCTGATTAGACCACACCTCATGTGAGCAGTTCTTGGGTACCACAAACTAGGAAGGGCATGTTGGCCTTAAAGTGAATGCATTGAGAGAAATACCATACCTGAGGGTTAATTAGAGTCCTTGCACCTATCTTATATTATAAATTATGATGAGAGGTTATATAAACTCGGGGTATATTCCCTGGAATTTACAAGCTTTCAACGTATTATAAGGGACTGGTTGGTGAGACAAACACTATGTTAGTGATCCTTGGTGGACACAGATACAAAGTTCTCATTTAGTCATCTACATCTCCTGACTCCAAGTGTAAATTCCCTCCTTTACCCTTGAGTGGTCCTATCTTATTCCTGGTTACCCTTTTGTTTTTAATGTACTTACAAAAAGCATTAGGATTTTCTTAAATCCAACTTGCCATACCCTTTTCACATCCCCTTTTGTCCCTTCTGATCACCTGCATGAGTTCATTCCTCCTTTCCTTATATTCCTCACAGGCCCTCTCTGATTTCATCCTCTTAAACCTGCACAAGCTTCTTTTTACTTTTTTAGCAAATTCACAACCTCTTTGACCATCCAAGGTTCACTTACTTCGCCATCCTTATCACTCCTCCTCACTGGAACATGCCGGTCCCGAGCCTTCACCAACTGGTCTTTAAATAACTCCCACATGTCAGATGTTGACTTGCTCAATAACAACAGCTCCCAGTGAACCTTCCTGAGCTCTTGAATAATAACATTGTAATTTGCCTTCCTTCAATTTAGTAACTTCCGGCAAGGTCTAGTCTTCTCCCTTTCCAAAACAAACTTAAAACTTACGGAGTTCTAATAACTCTCCCAATAGCTCTTCCATTGTAACACAAGTCACCTGGCCAGGCTCATTATTACCGAACACAAGATCCAGTATGATCCTTTCTCGGGTTGGACTATCCATATACTATTTCAAGAAACCATCGTGAATACACCTAATAAACTCTGCCCAGTCTTAATTTATGACACTGACGCCCACTGACACTCGATGTTGCAGAAGTTAAAGTCGCCCACTAAGATAACCCTGTTGCTTTGGCATCTTCCAGTAATCTGTCCACATATCTGTTCCTCTTACCCCCGCTTGCTGTGGGGTGGCCTATAGTATAATCTAATTAGAGTCCTTGCACCTTTCTTGCGTTTTTAAGATCTCCCCATATCACCTGGGTTATTGGAATCTTGCAAAGGTAACTGGTATTGCGTTAATTGAAAATCTAAAACAGAAATTCATGCGGAGAGCAGAAATTCATCAATTAAAAATCAATTTTTAATCAAAAATGGATAGGAGCATTAGATAAACCTGAGTATATGTTAGACCATGGATGTCAAGAGCTCATTAAAGAGTGAAATAGGCTCAAAGGGCAAAATAGCTGCCTTCTCCTATGTTGCCAAGTAAACATTTAGCACCCGATCATGATAAAAATGTTTTAATTAAAAAATATTGTACAAATGTCACCATCAGTCAACTTTATATGAATAAGTTGTCTTTATGATTTAAGCTTTTCATATGGCATTGGTTTTATTTTTACGTGAACAATAGACAATGGGTGCAGGAGTAGTGCATTCGGCCCCTCGAGCCAGTGCCGCCATACAATGTGATCATGGTGATCATCCACAATTAGTACTCTGTTCCTGCCTTCTCCCCTTGTCCCATAGCTCTGTCTAGATCCCTCTTGAACGCATGGGCAGAAATCCTGGGGGAAGGGTGGAGGGGGCCTGTCCCCCCATGTTTTGAGAGGGGGGGGACAATTCCCCCCCCCCCATGTTTAGTGACCTGGCGCTACACCCAGTCCCAGGTCGACTCGCCAGCCCCGGGACTGGCTGTAGCGCCCAGGTCAGTTCACCTGCCTCGGAACTGGCTGTAGTCCCCAGGTCGGCTCGCTTGCCACAGGTCTGGCTGTAGCGCCCAGGTCGCCTGCATGCCCCATGGCTGGCTGTCGCGCTCAGTTCATCTCGCCTGCTCTGGGACTGGCTGCAGCGCCCAGGTCGGCTCGCCTGCCCCACAATCCAAAGACATGCAGGTTTGTAGGTTAAGTGTTTCGGTAAATGGTAAATTGTCCCTAGTGTGTCGGATGGTGCTAGTGTACGAGTGTTGACTGCTGTCGGCGCGGACACTTTGGGACTTACAATTTCCAGGTCGCCTGCACGCCCAGGTCGGCTCGCCAGGCCCCGGGACTGGGTGTGGAGTCCAGGTCGGCTGGCAGGTCTGGCTGCAGCGCTCAGATTGCCTGCGTGCCCTGGGAATGGCTGCAGTTCCCAGGTCGCAAAATCTAATTGAAAAAAAATACACCTGTGGGCCAGATGATTTCAGGTTATGGGTCAAATCCAGCCAGTTGGCCGTAGGTTGCCAATCCCTGTCCTCGATGTTAGGCCTCATTGTGTCCTCCCCATGTTTCAAAAGCAGTTTCCGCCCATGCTTGAAAGCATCCTGAGAACCAGCCTCCACCGCTCTCCGAGGCAGAAAATTCCACGGACTCAAACTTCTCTGTGTGAAAAAGTTTTTCCTCATCTCCGTTCTAAATGGCCTACCCCTTATTCTTAAACTGTAGCCCCTGGCTCTGGACTCCCCCAATATCGGGAACATGTTTCCTGCCTCTAACATGTCCAAACCCTTAATAATCTTATATGTTTCAATACGATCTCCACTCATCCTTCTAAATTCCAGAGTGTACAAGCCCAGCCACTCCATTCTATAAACATATGACAGTCCCGCCATCCCAGGAATTAACCAGGTGAACCTATGCTGCACTCCCTCAATAGCAAGAATGTCCTTCCTCAAATTGGAAGACCAAAACTGCACACAATACTCCAGGTGTTGTCTCACCAGGGCCCTGTACAACACCTTCACTCTGCAGAGTAAGTTAAAATGGGATTTGCATTTGGTACAGCCCATAATGTACGATTTTATTATAACTACAATAGTTCGGAATATGTGGTTAGAAGTATTACAATGATGGATGTTGAAAATCAAGTTATCTTTCTCTAACAATCCACACTAATGTTTACAGATACATATTTTAAAGCTGATACATTGTGATTAACACAATTAAGATGTTAGCAAGAGAGGCCAACTGCAAAATAGTTAAATTGTCTACCAAATATATTTTGTAATTGCCTCTGCAACTGATCAACTTCCAGCTTTATAGCTATTGCTACAGTTATTGTATTACACTAAAATAATTTGATCAAGATTCTTTAGCAACTATTACTAACTAATTACAATGAATTATTCCATGTACTTAGCTGTCTCATAAGGCAACAATAGAAATATTGAACAAAAAGGATCTGCTGCCAATCCATTGTGCTGCGATACAAGGTAGAATAGATGTTATTGAGCTTCTTCTGCAGTTTGATGCTGAAGAACAAATGAGAGCAAAATTAATGACGGCAAAAGCTCCAAGTGTCCTCTATCTGTCTGTGGCCAGCGATCACATTGAATGTGCTGAGTGGTAAGATTGTACAATATTTCCTTATGATTGCATTGAAACTTTTGAAATCTGGATGCTTCTTTATTAAATTGATCATTCCCAGTTATTTTGGTACTACTGATCTGGGGTCACAGCCTCCATGTTTCGTGGTGTGAGTTGGACATTTGTCCAATCCATTGAGTAACACTGTTTTGTTGAGTTAATAACACAATACCACTTATGCCATTGACAAGATCATTATTTATTTTAATCCCACGGCCTATCTAGCAAGTTTGGAAATTACAGTGAAAACATGTCATTGGACAAACCATACTTTAAGCAAAAGGCTCCCTGATTCACCCGCTCTTAATGGGTATCAATTTGAGAATGTGTGAGAAAATAATTGCTCTTCAGAAAATGTTTCCATTGTCTCTCACAGCACAATTTCATGACTGTAAAAATACACCCAACCACCATTAAGCCATCACTGCTATCGGTAGGATATCCCGACAATGTCGGAAAATTTGAGAAAAAATGATACTTACAAAGACTTTCTTTTCAAGCAGGAATTTAGCTGTCCTTCCATTGAAGCGTCTACAAAGTGATTGGTTCAGATTTTTTTTTACAGCATTATTAGTAGTTTGCATTAGCCCATGGTATGAAAGCTGTTCATTTATTGCTCATTCTGAACAATGCCATTAATCTATTGATTTTGTTTGATTGGTTCATGTTTTCATTGTATCCAGTATTAACCGAGTTGCATGTTACACTTAAATTTGATCAAATAAGACTTAACAACAATACTTTACAAATGGTTCATTTTCATCATAAGCCTGTTCATCATAAGCCTGTTAATCAGTACTTAATTAACTATCCTAAACATTCATCACAAACATGCCTTCGACAGAAGGCGTACAGTCCACAGGATAATATGCAATGTTTTGAAATAAGTAGCTGAACTTGGAGGCACAAAGGCTGCTGGTGCATGAGAACACCATAATCTCAGAATTCCTTCCTAGGTTTGGCCATATATTATTGTCTTTAATCAAAACTGGGCCAAATTCCTGAAACATGATACTTACATTGCAATTGTGTCCTTGTGATAATGAACTGCAATGGTTCCAAATGGTTCCAGATCCACTGCCATTTTCACTAAGATGGAAGTGAAGGTGATAAATTCTAACCTTGCTGACGGAATCCCATCCTGAGATTGACATTTCAGTTGTAATTGCATTAAAATGCTTGTTTCTTTTACCTAGGGAAATCTCAGTGTCACTTAAGCATATTTTTTAAAAGTACTATAATGGGTGGTTTTACATCGATTAACTTCCTAATTATGTAGCAGATGCTGGAAGACAAGAATAGTAGAGGACAGATGGTAGGATATTGAAACTTGACACATTTATCTTTTCCATTTACTCTTCATTGTTTAAAGTAACTTTGATTTAATTTGCAGGCTCAAATCAAAGGGATTCCTTTTTAAACCTGAAGAGCAGAAAGAACTGGTGTTTGGATTACTGCAGGATGAAATGAGAGCGTAAGTCAGCACCATAAATTGAAGTATCACTTTGCTTTGCACTTAAGAAGATTGATATAGTGCAGAAATTCATTAAGTATTTACAGAATAAAACTTGTTTTGGTACAGGCAAGGAAAAGTCCAGTGTTTGGAATTTCTCTTAAGGAATGGAATTGATATTAATGCAGTCAACAAACAAGGTGATAGGTAGGGAACATATTTTAATCATGACTTTGGTTTAGAGTTAACATGGTTATAATTATAGTAACTCTATGATGTGTGGGACTCATATGAATATGCCTAATATTTAAAATACTAAGGCTTTAAATGCAAATTTATAAAGTGAAGGAATATTTGTTTGTATAATATTGTAAGAAATAAGACCATTAAAATTTAAATAGCAGGCAAAAGCTTTTGTACATTTAGTGTACTTTCAAAAAAAATTATGTTCTATTTTGGGAAAGAAGGCATATGGCATTTTTGCCTTCACCAGTTGGGGCATTGAATATAATAATGTTGGCAAGTCATGTTTCAGCTGTATAAAACTTTGCTTAGGTCACATTTCAAGTATTGTGTGCGGTTCGAATTGTCACACCATAGTGAGGATTTGAGGTTTGGAAGAGGGTGCAGAAGAAGTTTGCCCAGATTAGAGTGTATTAGCTTTTGGGGAGGTTGGACAAACTTGGATCATTTTTTTCCAGAGCATCAGAGGCTGAGGGGTAACCTAATAGAAGTATACAAAATAATGAGAAGCATAGATAGGGTCGATAATCCGTCTTTTTCCTAGTATAGAAATGTCAAAAACCAGAGTGATGGCCGAAAGTTTAAAGATGAACAAAGCAAGTTTTGTTTCACAGAGAGTGGCAGGTACCTGTTAGGCACTGGCAGGAGAGGTAGTAACACAGATACAATAGGAGTGTTTAAAAACATTTAGATGGACACATGGGATACGAGGGATATGGATCATGTGCAGGCAGATGTGAATAGATAGGCTAGTAGCTTCATCTGCACAGACATGGTGCGCCTAAGGGCATGTTCCTGAGCTGGGGTTTGCTGTTTTCTATGACAGTGAAGACAAGGAATGACGCAAGTGTTAATAAAACTTTTGAAAGGCTGGATTTAGCACGTAATTTTCAGACTAGTTGATGGGTATCATGAATTGACCATGCCTGTAAGACCTGAAACTGACAACTGCAACTCCTCTCTGCCTTCTTCATCAGGGAAACCAGCCACACCATCTCTTGATTATCAATGTTTCATCTCCCAGCTATCACAGATCAGCTTCAGTTGAAATTAATAAGTCAAACCTGCATGTTCAGTTGCTAAAGACTTGCAAGTGCCCCAGAATATTCCACAATCAAAGTGGAATGATCAAAAGGCCCTTTCATTGATCACAACCTCAAATGCAAACTGAACGCTGATTATAATTTATTTATTTCTGTTTAACTGATTGCTACTTGACAGGGTGATTAAATGAAACTTTATTCATGAAAATGCAATGTGGCCTCTTTAATATGCACCAGTCGACACCTTAATTGTAAACCACCCATGGTTATGCTCTGGACTAATATTCAAAAAGCACGTTTCAATTTATTTACCAAGGTGATGCTATACGCTAAAACAGCTGATGTTCCAATTTCAAACCCAGCTTTGATCACCTCATTATCAATTAAAAGAACTCTGGGGCAAATGTTGTTTCTTTCCTTCCAAAACATCTATCCTTATGAATCCTTGGAGTGTCAGTTTTCTCAGTATTTTTTGGGGTCCAATATCATCCACAACCACAAATATTCTCTGACCTTCCAGGAATAAATTTGGACTTGTTTTTGATTATTTGACCTCTTGCTATCTCTAAAGCTCTTTATCATAAAATCATGCTTTTTTTTTCAACAAGGATATCTTCACAAAGACAGCAAAAAGTATATTTAACTTAGAGCCTAATTTTATTGAGGTTTGTTTGAATATTCTATGACTTAATGCCTTATACCACTGGGTTATAATTAAGTGGTTCTCTTCCTCCACACAGTGCTTTGCACCTTGCTGCCCTTAAAGGTGATTGCAATGATCTGCTGATGGTACTGCTATTGAACAATGCTGAGGTCAATATACTCAATCGTGACCACTCCACGCCTCTATTTTTCGCAGTTCAAGCCTCAAACTACTACGGTGCAAGTCTTCTGATACAACACGGTACTGGAGGCATTATTTTTTCTTTTTTGGAAACAGAGTTAATCTTCTCTGGCTATGTCTAAATCTAATCAAACTCTTTCATTTGTCCTTTGTATTCAGTTCTCGACCTCTGTTTCTCGCACTTTTGTTTGTCTTTTTCATCTAACTTTCTTCCCTGTATCTCTTGGTTGGCTCCTACTATTGTCCATGTCACGTGTGTGTGTGTGTGTGTGTGTGCGCGCGCTCTCTTTGAATCTTGAGGAAGTAAATGAAAGATGTGCTCTTGCTGATATTTTACTGATGGTAGCAGAAATAGCAGAGGATGGCTCCTTCAATATATGCTTTGTGCGGTGTGAGGTGAGAACAAGGGTTTTCACGGTGCAGGAAAGGAAGAGAAAGGAGAACGATGAAACTGCCCAAATCATTGTTGCAATTAAGATGCCATACACAAACTGGGCAGCACAGCTGCTGCCTCACAGTACCAGAGACATGGGTTTGATCCAGAGCTCAGTTACTGCCTGTGTGGAATTTGCACGTACTCCTTGTGACCGCGTGGATTTCCTCCTGGAGCTCCAGTTTCCTCCCACATCCCAAAGACTTGCAGGTTTGCAGGTTAATTGTCCTCTGTAAATTGCCCTTAATGTGTAGGGATAACATAGAACTAGTGTGAACGAGTGATCGATGGTCAGCGTGGACTTGGTGGGCAAAGGGCCTGTATCTCTAAAGAATTAAGGCTGCGCTGCTAAAATAATAGAAAGGGATTTTGGAAGTCATTACGATTTATTCATTACAAATTGCTGCCACAAGACTGGGGTGGGGGTGGTCCATTTAGCTTGTTAAGTCTATAGGGGGTACACAAAAGGCTGGAGAAACACAGCGGGTGCAGCAGCATCGAAGGAGCAAAGGAGATAGGCGACGTTTTGTGTCGAGACTGGTTAGGGATCAGGGAAACGAGAAATATAGACGGTGATGTGGAGAGATAAAGAACAATGAATGAAAAAAATGCAAAAAAGTATCGATGATAAAGGAAACAGGCCATTGTAAGTTGTTTGTAGTATGAAAATGAGAAGCTAGTGCGACTTGGGTGGGGGAGAGATGGAGAGAGAGGGAATGCCAGGGCCCGAGGGCTGAGGGAGAGGTGGGAAGGGGAGGAGACAGCAAGGGTTAACAGAATTGAGAACATTCAATGTTCAAGCCCAGAGGATGCAGACTCCCCAAGCGGAATATGAGGTGCTGTTCCTCCAACTTGCGGTGTTGTTCACTCTGGCCATGGAGGAGGCCCAGGACTGAGAGGTCGGATACGGAATGGGAGGGAGAGTTGAAGTGCTGAGCCACCGGGAGGTCGGGTTGGTTATTGCGGACCGAGCGGAGGTATTTGGCGAAACGATCGCCAAGCCCCCGCTTGGTCTCACCGATATAGATCATCTGGCATCTGGAGCAGCGGATGCAGTAGATGAGGTTGGAGGAGGTGCAGGTGAACCTCTGCTGGACCTGGACGGACTGCTTGGGTCCCTGAAAGGAGTGGAGGGGGGTTTAGCATCTCTTGCGGTTGCAAGGGAAAGTGCCCGGGGAAGGGCGGGAGAGAAGAGTGGGAGGGAAGCGAAGAATTGACAAGGGAGTTGCGGAGGGAGCGGTCTTTGCGGAAGGCAGACGGGGGGAGATGGGAAGATGTGGCGAGTGGAGGGGTCACGTTGGAGGTGGCGAAACTTGTGGAGGACTATGTGTTGTATGTGACGGCTGGTGGGGTGAAAGGTGAGGACTAGGGGGACTCTGCCCTTGTTGCGAGTGGGGGGAATGAGGAGAAAGGGCAGTGTTGCGGAGTATGGAGGAGACCCTGGTGTGAGCCTCATCTATAGTGGGGGAGGGGAATCCCCGTTCTCTGAAGAATGAGGACATTTGTGATGACCTGGTATGGAACACCTCATCCTGGGAGCAGATGCGGCGTAGACGGAGGAATTGGGAATAGGGGATGGAGTCCTTACAGGAAGCAGGGTGGGAGGAAGAGTAGTCCAGGTAGCTGTGGGAGTCAGTTGGTTTGTAGTGGATGTCGGTCAGGAGTGTATCACCTGGAATAGAGATGGTGAGGTCAAGGAATGGTAGGGAAATGTCGGAAATGGTCCAAGTGTATTTGAGTGCCGGATGGAAGTTGGTGGTGAAATGGATGAAGTCAGTCAGTTGTGTGTGGGTGCAGGAGGTGACACCAAAGCAGTCATCGATGTAACGGAGGTAGAGGTCGGGGATGGGGCCCTGGTACGCCGAGAACAAGGATTGTTCGACGTACCCAACAAAGAGGAAAGCGTAGCTGGGGCCCATGCGTGTGCCCATAGCTACGCCTTGTGTTTGGAGGAAATGGGAGGAGTCAAAAGAGAAGTTATTGAGGGTAAGGACCAACTCCGCTAGGCGGAGGAGCGTGTCAGTGGACGGGTATGGGTTGCTCCTCTGGTCGAGGAAGAACCGGAGGGTTTTGAGACCATCCTGGAGAGGGATAGAGGTGTAGAGTGACTGGACGTCCATGGTGAAGATGAGAGGACTTCTTCCCATGGAAGAACGCTGTGAGGCGGAGGCGACGGTAGAAGAGCTCCAAGTCGTGGTGGGCACGGAACTCATTGAGGTGGGGGCCTGGAGAATGGAATGCACGGAGCCGATGGAGAGTGTCTGAGGTGTCTTGAACGTAGGTGGGGAGGGACGTCCATGGTGAAGATGAGAGGATGGGGGGCTGGAGAATGGAATGCGTGGAGCTGACGGAGAGTGTCTGAGGTGTCTTGAACGTAGGTGGGGAGGGATTTAACAAAGGGGGATAGGATGGAGTCAAGGTATGTGGAAATGTGTTCGGTGGGGCACGAACAGGCAGAAACAATGGATCTGCCGGGGCAGTCAGGTTTGTGGATTTTGGGGAGAAGGTAAAATTGGGCCGTGCGGGGCTGGGAAACGATGAGGTTGGTGGCTGGGGGGGGTAGGGAGCCGGAGCTGATGAAGTCGGTTATGGTGCTCGAGATGGTGGCCTGGTGCTCGTCAGTGGGGTCATGGTCCAGGGGTAAGTAGGAGGAGGTGTCCGAGAGTTGGCGCGCGGCCTCTGCTTTGTAGAGATCGACGCGCCAGACTACCACGGCACCTCCCTTGTCGGCGGGTTTGATAACCCAGTCTGGGTTGTTTCGGAGTGAGTTGATGGCAGTACGTTCGGGGGTGGAGAGATTGGAGTGAACCAGGGAGTGGAGAAGTCGAGGCGGTTGATGTACCGACGGCAGTTCTGGATAAATAGTTCTAAAGCCGGAAGGCTACGAGGGGGGGGCGGTCCAAGAGGAGGGGGTCCGTGGGAGACAGGAAAAGGGATCATCAGTGGGGGGCGAGGACTTCTTCCCATGGAAGAACGCTGTGAGGCGGAGGCGACGGTAGAAGAGCTCCAAGTCGTGGTGGGCACGGAACTCATTGAGGTGGGGACGGAGGCGGACAAAGGTAAGACCTCTGCTGAGGACTGACCTTTCGGTGTCGGAGAGGGGGAGGTCTGGGGGGATGGTGAACACGCGGCAAGGATGGGGGTTGTGGCCGGAGGAAGGCAGGTGAGTGCACTGAGGACGGAGCGTTGTGTGGTGGAGGGTGGTCAGGGTGTGGGGGGGTATGGGGGCTGTGGTGTGGGTGGGGAAGAGCAGGGGTTACATGGTAGGGGGGGATGGGGAAGACCCAGTGGAATAGCCACTGAGGTTTCCGGGGCTGGGGAGACCGGCACTAGGACCCAGTGCCGTTAAAAACAGAGTGGTGGGAGGAGTTAGCAATGTGGAGGCTTCAGGCCCGCTGCAGAGTCCAGTCTGCAGGTGAGGCGACGGCTGCGGGCTGCTGGAGGGCGGTGGAGTGTCGTGGGTCGGCGGACCCGAAGATAGGAGTCCGTGGGCAGTGGAGTAGGGGTCGGCGGGCGATGCGTGGGAGGTCCCGATGGGCGGGTGGGCGGTAGGGCCGTGCAGTTCGGTCCGACCGGTGAGGCGGCGAGATGAGTGGGGTGCGGTGCGGCGGCCATGTTCGGGGAGCCCCGGTCCGGCGGCGATGCAAGGCGAGGCGGGTGCGGCTGTGGTCTTCGGCAGGCCCAGTACAACGGCGATGCTGGTTGAGCCCGGTACGGCGATGAGGTTAGGTGGTCCCGGGGGGGCGGCGAGGTTCGGCGGTCGCGTTGTGCTGGTGATGGGCGGTGGAATCGAGGAGGGAGAGATAAACAGAGTTACCGGGCAGGCAGCGGGGCAGGGCATCATCGGTAGGCAGGTGGAGGTCGGCGGCAGCATCGGCGTGGAGGTCGGTGAAGGCGGCGTCCTGGTGAGTCTGGGTGAGTGAGGCCCGAAGATTCGGGAGAGTCAATGCGAGGTCCTGCTGGTGCCGGCGCATTGCAACCAGGGTGGATCTTAGTGCCCGGTTGGAGAATTGTACAGTGTGGCGGCAGATAGCCAATCAGTACCAATAGTCCGGCTGGGGTCCGAACTGGGAGGCAGGGAATTGGAGCTGGAATCCACGGGGTATGAGATGGTTAAGGTTAAGTTTTAAGACTTAACCATTACGTTTAAGGTTAATGGTTAAGTATATACTTTGACAGTGAGATGATGGTAGATTAGTGACTTAATCCACATATAACCTTTGCTCCATATCCATTGATTTCTTCATCAAAAATCACAAGATCTTAGATTAAAAACTAACAATATTGTTCACTTTTCATTGAGAGACATTCCAATCATCTATATTTTTACCAATGTAGAAACATTTCCTCACTTTACTCTTACGTGTAAAGAGTTGGAAGATGTTTGAATATCCAAGCCAAATGTCAATGATTTTTTCCTCCTCATTATGATAAACGTATTAGAATTGTTTGAGATAACAGTTGCATCTGCTCACAGAGAGGCATCATTAGCATCAACAGAATGGAGTAGATTTTAAAGAGTCGTGACAGGAATGTGACTACTTACAGCCTACGTGGATGTTTTATTTTTCTCCAGGGGTAAATATAAAGGAAAAGAACAATCAAGGTTTCAGTGCATTTGATTTAATACAAGATTATCATGAATGGATTGATAGTGGATTATTTACTGAGGAGATAATTTCTGTATTCAAGGGTAAGTCTTATTTACTAGAAAATAACATTTCACTTTTTTTACACTGCCATGAAAAGTTATTCCTTTGTAAAGCATATTTCTCCAGAGAAAATAAAGCAGAGTACATTAATTACTATCCTGGAAATAAATCCTTTGTTTAGGTTTGTCTCTACTTTTCTATTTTTCTTTCTTCTCAATATAAACTATATATTCTTCTTCTCTATATAAACTATATATAAACGGTACAGTGAGTTACACCACTTTTATTTTCATCTCTACCACCTAGCATCAAACTTAAAGACTACCTTTCTGCTTTATGAAATTCATGTTAAAATAGATTGCAGCAGCATCTACTTTTTTTTTCTCATGAGCCTTTGCTGAATCTAATTCAGGAATATTTTTATTCTTGGACTTCAGCATGCAAAATTGAGTAAATAAAATGCACAACTCTTGGGTGTGGCATCCAATATCATAATCATAATCATAATAGTACTTTATTAGCCAAGTATGTTTTGCAACATACGAGGAATTTGATTTGTCATAGTCATTCCAATAAAGAGCAACAAGACACCCAAATAATTTTTTTAACGTGAACATCCATCGCAGCGACTCCCCCACATTCCTCACTGTGATGGAAGGCAAAAAAAGTTAAATCTTCTTCCCTTCTTTCTTCTCCCACGGTCGGGGCACTCGAACCTTCTGATGTCGCGGCGATCTTGGCTCCCGCAGCCGGCGGTCGGGCCCTCCGCTTCGGGGTGATCAAGCTCCCGATTTGGGGGAATCTCAGCTCCCCGCGCCGGGCGATCGGACCCCGGGTCTGGGCTAGTCGAACCTTCTGGGACTTTGGAGCTACCCGAGACTGCGAGCTCCTCGATGTTGAAATCCGTAGGCTGCGGTTGGAGCATCGATCCCAGGCAAGGGATCGCAGGCTCCGATGGTAAGTTCACGGCCCTGCGGTGGGGCTCAAAGTCAGTCTCGATCAAGGCTGCCAGCTCCACGACATTAGGCTGCCGAGCGACCGGATATGGTCTGGAAAACAATCGCATATCTGGCCAGGTATGAGATTGAAAAAGGTTTACCCCGATCCCCTCCCCCACCCCTCACATAAATCAAACCAGAGAACGTTAACACATACTTTTAAATCACACTAAAAATAACAAAAAAGACGAAAAGACAGACAGACTGTTGGCGAGGCTGCCATCGCTGACGGTGCCACCCAGTGATTGTATACTCTGACAATTAGGAGAAAACTGTAAAAGAAGCAAAGGGTTAATGCTCAGGTAATTAACAATAGGATTTTACTATTAAGTAAAATTAATGGAATGGACTTTATTTTATTAAAAAATAATTGACTGTAAAAATAAACTTTACCAGAGTATTAAAACCAGAAAGTGTAGGAAATTCTCAACAGATCAGAGTGTATCTGTGATGAAAACCGCAGTAAAGATAGATAGTTTTGCGATCCAATAATTCCATTCATTTGCAAGAGTAAAACAAAAAAATGATGAATTAGATGGTTTTCATGAAAGTCCTCAATTTAATGATCTGATTCTCATTCATTGGATTAGCACAGGGGTGGGAAACCTTTTCATGTCGGAAGGCCGCATTAAGTCAGTTGTAATCCAATAAAGCCGCATCCAAGAAACCTCAATTAGATATATTTCAAAATGTACATTATTTTGTAAAAATCTAACTACTATGTACTAACTTCAAGAAAATGAAAACAAATTGTTAATTCTAAAGTTAACTAACCTTTTAATGACTTTGTTGTGACTGCTCGACCATCCGAAGGGGCCGCTCCCCAAGCCCCAGCCACATTCCAGCCCCACACTCTCGACACCTGGGCACCCGGTACAGAGGGGGAGAGGGATGGGGGGGATCTCCCCTTCCATCTGCTCCTGGGCCCGACCAAGATGGCCACCTGCGTGTCCAGGCAGCGGGCAGCCAACGGCCCCACCGGGGTCAACCACCCGCCCCTCCTCTGGGCCCATGCCCGCACGTCCCCGGAGAGGGAACACGTGGTGTCCACGGGGACCCCGGAGGCCCTCCGCGAACGCTGGTCGCTGCAGGAGGTCGAGCGCTCCGTTGATAAAGTTGGCGATACATCAACTCGACGATCGCCTGCCTGCAAACTGTCAACATAGGCAGTCCCTGATTGTGTAAATACTCGCACTGGGCCAGGTGTCCACAGCGCAGCACCCCGCCCCCTCCCTGCCTACCCCCACTTCCCCCTCTCCTCTCTCTCCCCCTTCCCCCCTCTCTCCCCCCACTCTCCCCCCTCTCTCCCCCCTCCTCCCCTCCACCCCTCCCTCCACCTCATCCCCTCTCCCCTCCGCCTCTCCCCTCCCTTCCCCCTCCTCTACTCTCCCACCTTCCCCCTCTCTATCTCCCTCCTTCCCCCCTCCCCTCCCTCTCTCTCCCCCTCCTCCCTCTGCCCCCCTCCCACCCCTACCCCTCCAGCCCCCATCGCCTCCCTCCCCCTCCACCTCCCTCCACCTCTCCTTTCCCTCCTCCCACTCCACCTCCCTTCCCCTCCCTTTCCCCCACTCCCCCCCATTTGCACGAATATAGTTAACAATACTTATAACTTATTGCAAAGTGTCAAAATAGTGGATTTAGCACGGAGATTTTGCTGATGTAAGATACAATGTAAAGAAATGAGAGCATCTGGATCTGATTGTTTTATCTGTGCAATAAACCCTTCACGTTTTCCTGTCATGGAAGGTGCACCGTCTGTACACACACTCACTAAATTAACCAAATTCAGTGCAACTTCACGACATTTATCTTGAAAGTTGTTGAAAAAAATCTATTCTCGTGTTCTACCCGTAAGAGTGCCCAAAGCGAGTAACTCTTCGTAGCAAAGAAAATCTTCTGTCATGGCCCGAATGAAGTATAAAACCTGCGTCGAGTCAGTAGTATCAGTTGATTCATCCAAAGCGATTGAATAATATATATTTTCCTTTTGGTGTATTGCGTGAAGTTCTGTTACGTTGAGGTCTAATTCATGCTCTCGATCAGTTATAGTTCACCTTGAAAGAGGCAGTTATTTGTACTTTGAAACCTTATCGGGGAGTAAGCATCCTACAACTTCGACAATGCATTCTTTTACTGATTTTTACATTGCTAAATGGCTTCCCTTTTTTCCCCCCGAGTATACAAGCTACTTTATAAGTCGCATATTTTCCGGGTCTTACCGCTGCTTGAAATAACTGCCTTTGCCTTTGCTTTTCATCTTTTAATTTCTGCAATGCAACCTTTCGCGCATCATTCTCAAATTTGCAATATTTGTAGTCCTTATGAGTGGCATAATGTTGATGAGCATTGAATTTCTTCAATGTTGATATTGCAGTATCACAAAGCAAGCAAATCATCTTATCTTTAGCGGAAACAAGATAATATTGCAGTTCCCAATCCTCATTAAAAACTCTTTTTTCTTCCCTCAGCGTTCTCTTGGTTTTCTTTGACATGATGAGCTGTTAAGCAGACAGAATTTTTTAAATACAGTCAAACAAATGCGCTGTTTAACTATTCTCAAATTCAACTTCAAATGGAAAGCCACGTGCACCGCTATCAAAAGTTGAAAACACTGAAGACTGGACGGCCAGCGGACTCTCCCCGACATTTTCCCTCTCGTCAACCAGCCTCAGGTGGTGGTGGGTCAGTCAGGCAGGGAGGTTCACATACATTCTAGAGTCGCATTAGAACTAAATCATGAGCATAACAGGTGTTAAAATAGCCCTCGACTTACAAATGTTTTAATTGTAGCCATCAGTCGGGGAGGATTATTTTGTTGAATCTTCTTTTACTCTTTGGTATTTTAAATACGTTCATATTAAAGGGCCTGTCCCACTTGGAAGACCTAATCCTCGAGTTCTGGCAAGTTTACCCTCAACTCATACTCGCAGCGTGGTCGACATGAGGTCTTCATAACTCTCCTTCATGCTCGAGTGTGATCTCCGTATACTCAAGGGCTCAGCTGGGTCGCGGCGTTTTTTTCAATATGTTAGAAAACGCCCGCGAGTTAAAAAAGGTCGCCATGGAAAAAAATTGCTTCTTTTTTTACTCATAGGTTTAGTCGTAGTAGGTCGGCATGTTAGTCATAGGTAATTGAGGGTAGTCGATGGTAGTTGTAGATAGTCTTCATCATAGTCGAAGGGAGGCTCGAAGGAGATTGAAGGAGGATGTCTCACTCTCCACTATTCGGTGTCCAATTTTCCCGAAGTTAGTCGTAGCTAGTCGAAACTGGTCTTCAACATAGTCGAAGGAGGTCGAAGGAGGTCTTCTACATAGTCGAAGGAGGACTTCAACATGTCATTTTTTTAACTCTTCTAAACTCGCCAATTAGGTCGCCCAAGTGGGACAGCCCCTTAAGATTAAAATAAAGACAAACAAAAACATATTAATAAAAATAAAAGGATTTGTTCTACAAAATTTGGATTCATTCAAAAGGCCGCACTTAATGGCCTAGAAGGCCGCATGCGGCCTTAAGGCCACAGGTTCCCCACCCTTGAGTTAGCAGATCAACTTTCCCCATATTGAAACACTGAAAACTGAACACTGATTGCGTGCAGTTTTGGTCCCCTAATTTGAGGAAGGACATTCTTGCTATTGAGGGAGTGCAGCAAGGGTTTACATGGTTAATTCCCGGGATGGCAGGACTGTCATATGCTGAGAGAATGGAGCAGCTGGGCTTGTACACTCTGGAGTTTAGAAGGATGACAGGGGATCTCATTGAAAAATATAAGATTGTTAAGGGCTTGGACACGCTAGAGGCAGGAAACATGTTCCCGATGTTGGGGGAGTCCAGAACCAGGGGCCACAGTTTAAGAATAAGGAGTAAGCCATTTAGAACGGAGCCGAGGAAACACTTTTTCTCACAGAGAGTGGTGAGTCTGTGGAATTCTCTGCCTCAGAGGGCGGTGGAGGCAGGTTCTCTGGATGCTTTCAAGAGAGAGCTAGATAGGGCTCTTAAAAATAGCGGAGTCAGGGGATATGGGGAGAAGGCGGGAACGGGGTACTGATTAGGGATTATCAGCCATGATCACATTGAATGGCGTTGCTGTTTAGAAGGGCCAAATGGCCTACTCCTGCACCTATGGTCTATTGTCTATTTTCTATTGAAAACATTGAAAACTAAACTAAACTATAATGTGAAACAATGTTATTTCAAATACTCATTTCCATTTTAGAATTAATCCTAGACATATCAAGAAATATTCTACCCTTTATCTTTTCTGTTGTACATCGACCAACACACTTTCAATTTCATTAATGTTTTCCATGACCAAATGGGGAATGCTCCAAAATTGGTTACTCTTGGGGCTCAGAAACTGCAGCTATGGCATGGTGCCAGTGTAAAGATGCCTTCTGTTTTCATACAGGCTATTTTTATTAGTTGCTTGTTGTGCCATTCTTTCTAAACTTTGAACCTTCCTCCTATCACACTTTTCTTTTCACTTCCAGGCAAAGGAAAAAAGAACACATTATACACAATCTGATTCTATGTTAACACTTGTCATGATTTAATCACACAGGAAAACATTTCATTAATTCTGCTTGGTTTTTGTCAACACAAAAGATCAGCTTCAATAGGAATTCATATACTGTTAGACGGGAAATTCATCTTGATTCTACAATTCAGCAAATAAAATAACACTACTAAACCATTCAATGGAAAAACATTGGCGGATATGTGCAAAAATATGACTACCATGTATCAGAATCTAGATTTTCATCGCTGATATTTTATTTTGGGAAATGCAAATTCATTTTTAAATGTAGTTTGTATTTCATTTTGACATATTGTAAGAGGTCTGGTGATAAAACATCCTCTTGAATTTTGCAAAAGAAGTCAATACAATATTTTTGTGCTCTGTAAGAATATTATACCAACAAAGTTATTTAGGATCATTCCCTCCAGTTTTGAGACCAGCTGGAGAATAGTTCAGGGAACTTAGATCTAAGGATACCACGTTGTCTGAATGCCATCGAATTTTTCAAGAACCAAAGCCATCCACTCCAGCAGAGAAGTCACAAAACATACATTCTGACCCAATTGACCAGAGAATCATAGTCATGCAACAAAGGCACCACAGACCAACTTGTCCATGCTCACCACAAGATGCCCTGTTCAAGCAAGTCCAATTTGCCTGCATTTGGCCCATACCCCTCTAAACCTTTCCTATCCATGCAATGTTGATATTGTACCTGCATCAACTACTTCTAATGGCTGCTCGTTAAATCGAAACTCCATCATCTGAGTGAAAAGGTTCCCCCTTAGATTCCTATTAAACCTCCCTCCCCTCACCATAAACAAATGCCTTCTAGTTCTTGGTTCTAACCCTAACCCTACCCTAGGAAAAAGACTGTGCATTCACCCTATCTTTTCCATTCATGATTTCATATACCTCTGTAAGATTTCCTCTCAGCCAAAGAAGTCCTAGCTTGCCCAATCTCTCTATACAGCTCAGGCCCTTAAGTCCTGGCAACTTTCTTGTAAATCCTCTCTGCACCCTTTCCAGTTTAATGGCATATTTCCTACAGAAGGGTAACAAAAACTCAACATAATACTCCAAGTGCAGCCTCTTCAACATCTTGTACAAATGTACCATCCCAATTTCTATACTCAATTTCCTGACTGATGAAGGCCAGTGTGCCACATACCACCTTATCTACTTGTGACGCCACTTTTACTGATCTATCTACTTGTACACGGAGATCCCTCTGGTCTACAACACCCCCTAGGACCTTGTCTCTTTGCTCCACAACACTCCCACAGGGTCCTTGCACCGGTCCATGTTCACTGTGAAGATACTTTCCCAAAATATAACACCACACATGATTTGAATTTCAAATTGTTTATAGAGATGAAACGCAACAATTGGCCCAACAGTGATCATTGAAACACATCATGTCACATGTGTCCAGTACGTAAAACAACCTTCCACCAACACCCTCTGTTTCCTACCATTAAACCAATTCTGTATCCTGTTACTAGTTCTGCCTGAAAGCCATGTGATCTAACTTTCTAGATCAGCATATCATGCAAAATCTTACCACAGGCCTTACTGAGGTCTTTAGAGACCACTACCTGGGAATGGGGAGAAACCTGCAGGAGGAAGTGCTCATGAGTATCGGAAGCTGTTGTCATGAGTTAGTAAGGTGCAGTGGGAGTAGCCAAGGTGAGTAACTGCAGTGACTTTTATAATTAGTGCTGCATACTGGTAGAGGAAGGAATGGATATCAAGATGTTGGATAGGGTGCTAAATAAGCAGACTGCTTTATTTTGCATGATATTGGGATTCTTGTTGTGGAGCTTTAGTTAACCAGGCAATTGGAGAGTATTCGATTACATTACTAACATATCTTGTAGTTAATGGAAAGAGTTTAGGATGCGGGGAAATGAATCACTCACTACAGTATACTCATCCATGGACTTGCTTTTGTAGACACTGCATTTATATGGCTATTCCTGTTGAGTTTTGAGTCAATCTTGGATACCAGGATGCTGATACCAAAGATATCTCAAGAGAGTGCACATCATCTTTTGCAGCAGAGAGATAAGAATGATAGTGATTGCATTACAAAGCCTCTAGGTGATTTGGCTAACTTGAGTGATCATAAGCATGTCAACGCTGAGATGCATCTGCATGTACAGAAATGGCTGTATAGGAGCAAATGAATTTATGCAGAAGTTATGATTGCTAGATATTGCAAAGTGGAAATAGTTGAGAGCTTCAAGTTTCATGGTGTTAATATTACAAATAATTTGTTGTGAACCAACCACATTGCAGCTAAAACCAAGAAGGCACAGAAAAGTCTCTACTTCCTGAGGAGACTGAGAAAATTATCCAATGACTCTACAGATGTACCATGGAAAGCATACTGTCAGGTTGCTTCACAGCTTGGTTTGGGAACTCTGCCCAAAACTACAAGAAAGTTCAGAGTTGTGGATGTATCTCAGCCCACCACACAGGCCAGACTTCACATTACTAACTCCATCAACACTTCACGATGCCCCGGAAAAGCAGTCAACATAATCAAAGACTTGTCCCACCCTGGTCATTCACCCCGCCCTGTCGGGCAGAAGATACAATTGTTATCCGGCTTCTGAACAATCCTTCCATAAGCTTGCGTATTGTCCGATCCACCTCCACCCTGTTGCGGACATTAGACTTTATCTATCGGACTGCTGCGCTACAATGCTGAGAGTTATATTGTGCACACCGTATCTTCCCCTTTGCTCTACCTATTGCACTTGAGTTAGACTTGATTGTATTCAAGTATAGTATTATCTGATCTAATTAGGAAGTATGCAAAACAAAGTATTATTGGTTCATTACTGTCATGCGTACCTCAGTACATGTGACAATAATGAACCTAAACTAAAGACAGACCTGAGGTAATGTACAGAGGCCAATTAAACAATCAACCCACATCGTATTTGAGATGCGGGAGGAAACTGGAGTTTCCAGAGAAGCTCCGTGCAGTCACGGGGAGAACGTGCAAACTCCACACAGACATCTCCAGTAGTCAGATTTAAACCCGGATCTCTGGGCTGTGAGGTTGCATTGTTTTATTTTAATTAATATTTTCATACATGATAAAATTTCTAGACTTTTAATCCTTCATTATGAATCACTCTAATCACATATAAAACAAGAATAAATGTAGCAACCTACTTTTTGGGGCAGATTTGAGTGATAGATTTTACACTTATAGTTTTAGTTATCTGCGAATATCATATGTGTATTTATTTGTATGTTCTTTGTCTATTTTAAACTATATAATCAATCACAATATAAATTGTCTTTTCATTGTAATGCAGAAATGTTCCATTTGGATTACTAAGCATTTCTTCAAAACTCCAGAGCTCTGTCCCTGAGCAGCATGTTATCTAACTAACACTGCCAAATATATCGGTGAGACCAAGCGGAGGCTTGGCGATCGTTTCGCCGAACACCTCCGCTCGGTCCGCAAAAACCAACCTGACCTCCCGGTGGCTCAGCACTTCAACTCCCCCTCCCATTCCGTATCCGACCTCTCGGTCCTGGGCCTCCTCCACGGCCAGAGTGAGCAACACCGCAAGTTGGAGGATCAGCACCTCATATTCCGCTTGGGGAGTCTGCATCCTTTGGGCTTGAACATTGAATTTTCTCAATTCTGTTAACCCTTGCTGTCTCCTCCCCTTCCCACCTCTCCCTCAGCCCTCGGGCCCTGGCATTCCCTCTATCTCTACCTCCCCCACCCTAGTCGCACTAGCTTCTCATTTTCACACCACAAACAGCTTACAATGGCTTGTTCCCTTTATCATTGATACTTTTTGCATATCTTTCATTCATTGTTCTTTATCTCTCCACATCACCGTCTATACCTCTTGTTTCCCTGATCCCTGACCAGTCTGAAGAAGGGTCTCGACCCGAAACGTCGCCTATCTCCTTCGCTCCTTAGATGCTGCTGCACCCGCTGAGTTTCTCCAGCTTTTTGTGTAACTGCCAAATGAGAGATTGAGGAGTAAAATTTATACCTAGAATAAGTTTCAATTAACTTACAACATTATGCAAACAAAACTTTGTTCATATCATAATCACCTGCTCTCAAGATACTTGATATTTTTTATTTGACAACAGTTCAAAGCTCATAATAAAAGCACTGATTTAGAATTTGCTTCTGATAGTCGAAACAGCGTAATGTAACAATTGTATCTCTTTCTCCAGTGTATGAACTTGAGCGATCTTGCAGTCTTGTTCGAAACATTAACAGGAAATTGAAAGCAGCAGAAGCAAGTCAGCAGCTTTCTCTCTTCAACCACCAAATGAAACAACATTCCCTTTGAGTCAAAACCTAATCAGAAATATCGCTACTCAAAGAATGTATACACCACGAGAAATGGCTGTCTATCAGCTAGTGGTACAAGCAGGTAATAGCACATTTTCTTGGACATTAAGCAGAAATATTCCTTGATATTCAATCAGTAAGGTGAGCTGTTTTCCTCTCGCACAATGTTGTCAATTTTATTCTGTTTAAAAGTATTTGGCTTACTGCTTTAAAGATATTATTTCAGTAACATTAAGATAATGTTATTACTTATCCCTTTTGTACAGTAAAACCACAACAAAATCAGAAGGCTTAGCATTAAAATTCTCTTTGGAGTTTTATTGTGGTGGAATGTGATTTGTTTTATTTTTGTCATTACGTTATAAACAGTTGACACAATACATGTATTACAGTACGTTGGGTATTTTTAGCTGTGTTAGAAAATGTTCAACTATTTACTCGCTCTTGGATGCTGGCATTTCTCAGGAAGACTTGGGTCTTTGTTTTACATTGCATGGCACAGTTCTGAATGATGTCACCATCTCTATCAGATGTGCCTTCCTTTTGAAACATGCAGGCTTGCTTTAGGCTGTGCTAAGGAGTATTGATTTCAGGTCCTTTGCTGATACATGCTGCCAGTGAACAGTGGCAGTGCTGCTGGCTGCATGTAGAAATCATTTAAATGAACAGACAGTATACAATGCTGTGTTGCCTGTGTTCAATCAAACTGGTGGGAGTTAATTGTGTATAATGATTCTACAGGTTTTTGTAGTATTCACTTTAGCCCTATCTGTATGTAGAATGACAATCAAAGGACTAGAACAGAGAGGCTTGATAAATAACTCACCGGTATTTTATCACTGGTAAATCTAAGGGAAACCTGTAATGCCAGAGAAGCATCAGCTACAATTTTTTTCCTTTGCCTCTGAGCTTCATTGTTCTTGTAAGATCGTCAAACACTGTCATCTGCCATCAATCAAAATCTAAATATAGAATAATAATAAATTGCAAAGAAATAAAGAGCTGTTTTACATTTCCTATCTCTACACAGAAGAGTGAATAAAATGTGGAATAGCTCTCAGATCTAAAAGACAATAATGCAAAGGCATCAACTGTGAATCCTGACAGAAACCTACCCTGCTTGCATTAGAGCCAATCTGCGATAAAGGACAGGACATTTTTGATCTGAAAAACACACAGGCAGTTAACAAAATTAGGTGGTGAATTCAGCAGTTGAAGAGTATAGAATTAAGTGTGCTTCAGAACTCGAATATAAATTAGTTTTCAATACCTGTATTAAATTTGAACACATATTAAGTGAGGGGAACTTTTACTCTTGGATGGATGGATGCCACAGCCAAATGACAACCTTCATTTCTAAATATGGATTCTTAGTTTAGTTTAGAGATACAGCATGGAAACAAGCCCTTCGGCCCACCGAGTCCGCGCTGACCAGTGATCCCCCGTGCACTAGTTCTATCCTACACACTAGGGTCAACTTACAGATGCCAATTAACCTACGAGCCTGCGCGTCTTTGGGATGTGGAAGGAAACTCACGGGGAGAACATGGAAACTGTACAGACAGCACCCGAAGTCAGGATTGAACCTGGGTCTCTAGCGCTGTGAGGCAACAGCTCTACCTCTATTGTAGAAGACCAATATATGGAATGATGCTGCCTTTTGATCGTTGGTATGGTAACTAAAACATGTTTATACAGTCTTAACACATATCTCTATTGTAAGAGGTGTTTGGGAATCTCAAAATGATTTCACTTCTGGAAATTGCTTTGAAAGTAAAAGACTCACAATGAATCTAAATGGACCACAAATGGAAACTATGTTATTGGTGTCGAAAGGTGTTTTTATTTCAAGATCAGAGTTATCGGGACAGACACCTTAACTGATTTTAATCCATGTAATGGGTAAGAACCCAGCAAGCAGCTTGAGGTAACTTTGAAACTGGTTTCTGCTAGGAAAATGAGAGGAAAACATGTAACCTGAATCTATTCTATCCTTTTTTCTCAATAGTCAAACACTTTTCATTTTCTTTCTCTTACAGTGTAATATGCAATTAAGAAGCAGATTTTCCTGTCAATATATATTTAATGTTTAATGCCATGTTTTTATCAATGCTTCGATAATCAAGCAACATGAGGCACTGAATAACTCGCTTCATTGCACAAGGATTCTCCAATAAACTCACTGTAGGGCATTTATTTAGTGGATTATAGCAGCACAGCATTTATTTATTATTGCTCAACAACCTCTCTGACCCAACTTCCACCATAAGTTCCCATTCTTTCAGAATATAAATTATTATTGAAGATTTTTTTAATGTTAAATTATAGATGTATAAATATTATATTTCTTTCTGTAAAAATAAAACACAAATTATGAAGTAAATAAGTGGGTCGGGCAATATTTCTGGAGGACATGGATAGGCACGGTTTTGGGTAGGGACCCTTTTGCGAACAGAGGAAAAGTCAGTCTGAAGAAGGTTCTTGACCCGAGACGTCACATGACCATGTCCTGCAAAGAGAGGGTAGACAAAAATGCTGAAGAATCTCAGAGGGTGAGGCAGCATCTATGGAGCGAAGGAAATAGGCAACTTTTTCAGGCCTGCAGAGATCCTTTTTTGAAGCCAGCTTCGCCAGTTCCTTGCATCTCCATATTTTCTTCCCTGTTTCCCTTCTTAATCCTGTCTTTTTTTTCTTTTTCTGCACATGATTTAACGTTCATTTCAACATTTCGGTTTGTTTCACAATCTTTAATCTCATTGGTTATGGAGTTAATTCATTGTTAATCTCTCCATTCATTAAGGTCATTAATTTGTCATTCTCTTTGTTATTGGGTTATCAATGTGTGTTTCCAATTGGTTTACAACAGGCCGAACAGTTTAAGATACAGCAGATGAGACACACTAGAGTGAATTCTGTCCCATAATCTATGTAACTCTGGCTATGTTAAGTCTTTCCCAAGTGCTACTTTTGTTTAGTTTTTTAGTTTTTAGTTTTGTTTCAGTTTGTTAGTTTTTGTATTCATCCTCAATTCTACATCCCTCTTCCCTGACTGACAATCCATACTCAAGTTGTTTTATTGTTCCAGAATTCAGATTGTTCATGTAAATAAGAAGAAGTGGATGTATTTAAATAACAACAAATTCTACTTGAATGGAACTTTTCATGTATTTAAGTCCCAAGATACTTCGTAGCAATGTTTTCAAAGGTATGTTGATACCTTGAATATGGCGATATTTAGGCATATTATCACTAGGAGCATATAGAGAGGCAAAGAGATCTTGTGAGGAAATTCCTCCATTTATTGCCATGGTAACTGGAGGCATGACTGTCAATAGTCATACAGTGTGGAAACAGGCCCTTTGGCCCAAGTTGGCCACACCGACCAATATGTAACATCTACACCAATCTCACCTGCTTGCATTGGTCCCATATCCCTCTAAACCTGTCCTATCCATATACCTGTCCAAATGTTTCTTAAACGTTTCGATACTACCTGCCTCACCGACCTCCTCTGGCAGTTCATTCCACACAACCATCATCCTTTGTGTGAAAAAGTTACCCCTCGGATTCCTATTAAATCTTCTCCCCCTCATCCGAAACCTATGTCCTCTGGTTCTTTATTTCCCCACTGGGCAAGAGATTCTGTTTGTCGACCTGATCCATTCCTCGCATGATTTTGTAATCTCTATAAGATCACCCCTCACCCTCCAAGCTCCAAGGAATAGAGTCCTCTCCCTATAGCTCAGGCCCTCAAGTCCTGGCAACATCCTCGTAAATCTTCTCTGCAACCTTTCCAGCTTAACAATATATTTCCAATAACATGGTGCCCAGAACTGAACACAATAATCTAAATGCGGCCTCATCAACATCTAAAATAACTGCAACGTGGCCTCCCAAACTCTAAACTCAATACCCTGACTGTTGAAGGCCAATGTGCCAAAAGCATTTTGACCACCCTATCTACCTGTGTGCCACTTTCAACGAACTATGTACCTGCACTCTTAGATCCTTCTGCTTTGCAGCACTCCCCAGGGAATACCACTAATTACAGGACCAGTTCAAGAAGCAACCTTCCACCATCACTCCCTGCTTCCTTCCATAAATCAATTTGATCCCATGCGATCTAACCTACCATGTGGAACCTTGTCAAATGCTTTGCTGAAGTCCATATGCATATACACAACATCTACAGCTCTGCCCTCAACAATCGTTTTAGTCACATCATCAAAAAAACAATCAGATTCATGAGACACAACCTCCCACGTACAAAACCATGCTGACTTATCCCTAATCAACCCATGTCCAGCTAAATGCATATGTATCATAGAAACATAGAAAATAGGTGCAGGAGGAGGCCATTCGGCCCTTCGTGCCAGCACCGCCATTCATTGTGATCATGGCTGATCGTCTGCTATCAATAACCCGTGCCTGCCTTCTCCCCATATCCCTTGACTCCACTAGCCCCTAGAGCTCTATCCAACTCTCTCTTGAATCCATCCAGTGATTTGGCCTCCACTGCCCTCTGTGGCAGGGAATTCCATAAATTCACAATCGTATCCCTCAGAATACTCTCTAGTAACATCCGACCACAGATGTTAATCTCACTGACCAGTAGCCCTTCTTGAATAGATGAATAACATTTGCCACCATCCAGTCTTCTGGCACCTCATCTGTATTTAATCACTCATAAATCTCAGCCAGGGCTCCTGTAAACTCCTCTATAGCTTTTCAGATATATCTGATCAGGCCCGGGAGATATTTCTACCATTGTACACGTCAGGACCTTCAGCACTTCCTTGACCGTAATACTGTTGCTCTCAAGACACTTCCTGTGTTTCCCCAAGTTCCACAGTCCTCTTGTCTTCCTCCATGCTAAAAACAGAGGAGAAAAACTCATTGAGGACCTTGGTCAATTCCTGTGGCTTCACGAAGAGTTGACCACTTTAGATTCCTGAGGGGCCCCACTCTCCCTTTCTGGTCACCCTTTGTTCCTTCATGTGCGTTAAATAATCGTAAATAATAGATCATCAAGATCAAACTTGAGAAATATCTATACATAAATAAACTAACCATCAGAGTTGCAGTGTATGCTTTTGCTTCAATATCACTTCCTGAACCAGAACTGTCTTTCAGTTGGGGGGGGGGGGGGGGGGGGGGGGGGGGGGGGGGGGGGGGGAGGGGGATGGGCGGCAGGGACACACACCCGTGAATGGGCATCTTGGCCAGACCCAGGAGCAAACTGACAGGAAGACCTCCCCCCCCCGATCTGCCCTACCCACTCTCTCTCTCTCCCTCATTTTTTATTTTTGTCCCGTTAGATTTATGTTTTTGGTTCTAATTTTTATAATGTTTTAGCTGTGTATATGTGGGTGGGGCGGGGGAGGGGGGGGGGTGGAGGAAACCGTTTAATCTCTTCCCTGTACGGGGACCCGACTTTTTCCCTGTCGGGTCTCCGGTGTCGTTGGGCCTAACATCGTGGAGCCAGCAGCGGCCTCCAACCGGAACCAACCTGAGGGCTCCAGTCGCGGAGCCTATGGACTCGCCATCAAGGAGCTGGCTGACTTCGGATCGGGGAGCGCTGTGGTGGCGTGCGGCTGCAACCCGACTTCGGAGCTTCGGAGGCTCCGGGCGCAGGCTCAGTGGACAGGAACATCGGGAGCTCGCAGGTCCCTGGTGGGAGACCGCTTTTCGGAGCTCCCGCAATGGCAACCTCCCACCGGAATCACGCGGCTTAAATGACTCGGAGCGGGGCCTAACATCGCCCGGCGCGGCTTAAATCGCCACGGGAGTTACCATCGCCCATTGGGGGATTTAACATCGTGAGCCCCAGTTGCCTCTACGCTGCAGTTAGACTGCTGGACCGCGGGAGAAGAAAAAAGGGAAGAGATAAGACTTTTGCCTTCCATCACAGTGAGGACGTGTTGGAGATTCACTGTGATGGATGTTTGTGTAAATTGTGTTAAGTGTGTGTCTTGATTTTTTTTTTGTAATGTCATTGTTTAAAAAGGGTTCAAAGAATCAACCTAGCAATTATAGACCTGTCAGTTTGATGTTAGTGGTGGGCAAATTAATGGAAAGGATACTTAGAGATAATATCTATAAGCATCTGGATAAACAGGGTCTGATCAGGAACAGTCAACATGGATTTGTGCCTGGAAGGTCATGTTTGACAAACCTTCTTGAATTTTTTTTTGAAGAGGTTACTAGGGAAATTGATGAGGGTAAAGCAGTGGATGTTGTCTATATGGATTTCAGTAAGGCCTTTGACAAGGTTCCCCATGGAAGGTTGGTTAAGAAGGTTCAATCTTTGGGTGTTAATGGCGGAGTAGCAAGATGGATTCAACAGTGGCTGAATGGGAGATGCCAGAGAGTAATGGTGGATGGCTGTTTGTCAGGTTAGAAGCCAGTGACCAGTGGGGTGCCTCAGGGATCTATGTTGGTCCACTGTTGTTTGTCATGTCCATCAATGATCTGGATGATGGGGTGGAAAATTGGATAAGTAAGTATGCAGATGATACTAAGATAGGTGGTGTTGTGGATAATGAAGTAGATTTTCAAAGTCTACAGAGAGATTTGGCCATTTGGAAGAGTGGGCTGAAAGATGGCAGATGGAGTTTAATGCTGATAAGTGTGAGGTGCTACATCTTGGCAGGACAAATCAAAATAGGACGTACATGGTAAATGGGTAGGGAATTGAGGGAATTGCGTTGGAACAGAGGGATCTAGGAATAACTGTGCATAGTTCCCTGAAGGTGGAATCGCATGTAGATAGGGTGGTAAAAGCAAGCTTTTGGTGTGCTGGCCTTTATACATCAGAGCATTGAATATAGGAGTAGGGAAGTAATGTTAAAATTGTACAAGGCATTGTGAGACCAATTCTGGAGTATGGTGTACAATTTTGGTCGCCTAATTATAGGAAGGATGTCAACAAAATAGAGAGAGTACAGAGGAGATTTACTAGAATGTTGCCTGGGTTCCAGAAACTATGTTACAGAGAAAGGTTGAACAAGTTAGGTCTTTATTCTTTGGTGCGCAGAAGGTTAAGGGCGGACTTGATTGAGGTCTTTAAAATGATGAAAGGGATAGACAGAGTTGACGTGGATAAGCTTTTCCCATTGAGGGTAGGGAAGATTCAAACAAGAGGGCATGACATGAAAATTAAGGGACAGAAGTTTAAGGGTAACATGAGGGGAACTTCTTTACTCAGAGAGTGGCGGCTGTGTGGAATGAGCTTCCAGCAGAAGTGGTGGAGGCAGGATCTATTTTAACATTTAAAAGTAAAGTGGATAGGTATATGGACGGGAGGGAATGGAGGGGTATGGTCTGAGTGCAGGTAGATGGGACTAGGGGAAAATAAATGTTCGGCACGGGCTGGAAGGGCCGAGAGGGCCTGTTTCCGTGCTGTAATTGTTACATGTTATATGACTGGAGGAATGAAATTTCATTCAATCCTTGACTATTTGAATGACAATAAAAGGCATTCTATTCTATTCTATTCTATTGACAACTTTGGCTAAGCCCTCTCATAGATGAAAAGAGACCCAGGCCAATTTCTATTTTAGAGGTCCCCAAACTAAGATCAAACGGAGGCCCCTCAATGTTAGAGGCCCCCAAATCAAGATCTCTTTAAAACAGACAGGCATGAGGTTCATGCCAAATGGCAATCGTTGCCCCCCCTCAGACAGGGCCTGCCTTTGGCAACCTCTCCTTCAGCTGCAGTTACCTTTGGCAACGTCCCATTGTGATATCTTTGTGCCACTGCGCAGATTGACAGCCAATTGTGATTGGTGCACTGTGAGTGGCATTGTGACATCATCATTTGAAGCTGCTGGAAAAATGCTGTCTGTAAGAAGCTTTTTTTTGTTTTTTAAAAACATAAATCACGAATAACTTTTGAGATAACAGTATGAAATCTGAAGAGAACCTGATGAGATTGTGGAGGGGAAAAATGTGAGTAAGAATATGTAAAACTTTAAGAGTTAGCGCGTAGCGTTTTGAGGAAGATACAATGAATACAGACAGACAGACACACGTGCGCGCACACACACACACACAAGAGCAGACTTTTATAGGTATAGAGATATTCGTGCTTTACGATTGAGTAACAGCCTTTCAAGTGGAACCTTAGTCAAGATGTCCTGCAAATCTAGCTACAGAACATCATAGGTTTTTTTGTATCCACATTCAAGGGCCTGTCCCACAGCGACATTTTAGGCGAGTGCAGGAAACTCTGCGCTCGCCACATGGTCGCCACATGTTAGCTGGTGGTCTCTGGTGAGTCTCCTTCATGGTCGCCAGGAGTTCCCGCTTTCTGGGAACTAGTCGCGACCTCAGTATGGTCCCCGCAAATTTTTCAACATGTTGGTCGCCATGGAGAAAATCGATAATCTTGTAGTCGTAGGTGCAGTTGTAATGGGGGCGCCATGTAGTTATTGGTAGTCAAAGTAGTCATAGGTAGTTTTAGTTAATCGCTTTTGCTGACCGGTCATTTTCATTGGCTCATTGGGGGAAAAAAACATAAGCAGGAGTTATCAGAACCAAGCATAACTGACCGGTAATGTTAAATGCCCGCCAAACTTCACAGCTGTGTATCTCTGGCTTATTAAAAGTTGTCTGGCTTCTTAAAAGTGTATCCACTCCTTCTACCCCCTTGTCTCCAGTTCTTCTCCCCTCCTCCCTCTTTTAAAGGACCTACCGTACACTGTGCTAGCCGTCTTAACCTTCCTGTTCGTTGTGGTGTGTGTCTGTATCACCTTGGCTTTGCACCATGTGAATTTCAGACAGCGCTCCCCCCGCTTTCCCTGGCCCCGGCCTTTGCGGTGTGTGTGTGTGTGTGTGTTCCACTCTGACAGTCGCCAGTTCCAGTTCCCGGTTTTTCAAGTGACTGCCGAGAACTTGACAGTTGCCGGCAGTCTGCTTAAAACGCCTAAGTGGGACAGGCCCTTAAATGTCAGTTCCTCAAGAATGTCAGGGAAGTTGTAAAACAGAATTTCACTCTTCAGGTAGATAATAGATTCCACATTATTATCCAAAATATAAGAATTTTCACAATAGATTGACCAACATGCTTATCACAACCAAAATTTCTACTTGGTAAATGTATTTCATACAAAGCTACTGACCACATTTATCCCCATATCATAGACTGCGCATTGACAGGTTATTCTATGAACATCAAATGTCTTTGTGACAAGAGAGATACGGAAATGTTACTTAAATGACATTCACTTTTCCTTTCCTATATATTATGCCTTCATTCCAACAAAATGACAATATTAATAACCTCAAAAACTTTGATTTTTTAAAAACATTTCTTAAGAAGGTACAACATTTCTTTGAGAAATCAAGAGATTAGAATGATATATATGATTAAGAAGGTGAGCAACCTCATCTTTGTTCCAGAAGACATTTTGTGACCATTGGGAAAATTGTTTGCTCAAAGAGCAATTAGGACTTCATTGCATTAACACTCACAGTCATAGATTTGAACCATAGATTTTGGTAGTAGGAATAATGGCGTAGACTATTTTCTAAATGGGGAGAGAATCCAGAGTTCTGAGGTACAAAGGGACTTTTCAGTGCTGGTGCAGGATTCCCAAAATGTTAATCTGCAAGTCAAATCAGTAGTAAAGAGGCAAACGCAATGCTAGCATTTATTTCAAAAGGGCTAGAATACAAAAACAGGGATGTAATTTATGCTGAGGCTCTATAAGGCGCTGGTCAGGCCACATTTGGCGTATCATGAGCAATTTTGGGCACCATTTCTGAGGAAGGATGTGCTGGCCCTGGAGAGGATCCAGAGGAGGTTTACAAGAATGATCCCAGGAATGAGTGGATTAACATATGATGAGTGTTTGATGGCACTGGGCCTGTACTCACTGAAGTGTATGAAAATGTACCGAATAATGAAATGGATAGGGGGGGAAAGGGCTCGTAGGGGAGTTTAGGTAATAGGCTCAGAATTAAATGGGGAATTTCTTTAGTCAGAGGGTGGTGAATCTGTGGAATTATTTGCCACAGGCTGTGGTCAAATCAATGGATATTTTTAAGGCAGAGATAGATTCTTGATTATTACGTGTGTCAGGGGTTATGGGGAGAATGGGGTTAAGAGGGAAAGATAGATCGGCCATGATTGAATGGCGGAGTAGACTTGATGGGCCAATTGGCCTAATTCTGCTCCTATCACATGACCTTATACCAGTATATATGATGGCATACTAAATATAATGAAAAATAAACTGCTGTAATGCACTTATTGCAAGCTTTAATGTTACATGCAAACAGAGTCAAATGACAAACTTGGAAGTTAGATCATTAAGGCTACCCAGCAGCCTTTATAAACAATGCAAAATATTATCTGTGCAGTTGCTACCACCACCCAGTCACCTACATAACAACCCCACTCTCCAACAGAAGAAGACTTGGATCAAATATTATCTGGAGGGAAATATGAAGCAGTCTCTGCCCTCGGCAGGAATTGATCCAGTTCTCTTTTGAAGGTATTGTGAGAGACACAGTTAACTTGGATGGGGATAAACTTGATGAGAGATTACATCACCTTACTATATTGGCAGATATTTCTAGCAAATATATATTTTTTGTTCAGAATTTAATTGCATCTTCATTTCCGAAATCTGCAGAATTAGTTTAATAACTGAAGGATAAAGATTATGATTAGCCCTGAAACTACACAAATGCTTAATTGGTTCTTTCAAATTATTACTTTAAATTGAGGATTAATGATTTTATTGCAGAACTTAGATGAAGTGATACTTGTGCTAAAATTGGACAGTGAGGAATTACGTGCAAATACATTGTAATGTTCATTTGAAACTTGCCACTCTTATCTTTCATCATGTTAAACTTAATCTGAATATTTGTTAATTGTCTCTAACCTTTTCTCTTTCCAGTCCGTGATATAAATGCAGAATAGTTTTTTTATTCATCTGATCTAAACGTTAATTCAAAACTGTGTTATTCATTGGAAATCAGTGAATTTTAATCACAATTGCAACTGAAACATTTTAGGTTTGTTTATGATTATACTGGCTATTTATATATACTACTTGACTAAGTGGGACCCATGTTCACACGGGAGGGCTGGTCCGCCAATGCAATATTCCACCTCTCTACCAATTCGAACATTGGTGGCCAATATTGGAATTGGGGGGGGGGGGGGGGGGGGGGGGGGGGGGGGGGGGGGCTTTCTTGGGGGGGTGTTGTGGGCTGGAGGGACTGGTTTCCTGAGGGCTAGTATGGATATTGTGGGCCAACTGGATTCTTGGGGTGGCAGCTCAGTCACTCAAGCCTGATGTGCTGGCAGCTCACTCACGGTTGGTGGGCGGGCAGTTGACTCACGGCTTTTCCTTGAAATTCCATTTCAAGCAGGGTGCAAGGTCACCAAATTCAACTGCAGTTTCCTACCATTTCAAGCAGTGTGCAAGGCCACCAAATTCAAGTGCAGTTTCTTACTACTTCAAGCAGGGTGCAAGGCCACCAAATTCAAGTGCAGTTTCCCATCATTTCAAGCAGGGTGCAAGGCCACCAAATTCATGTGCAGTTTCATACCACTTCAAGCAGGGTGCAAGGCCACCAAATTCATGTGCAGTTTCCTACAACTTCAAGCAGGGTGCAAGGCCACCAAATTCAAATGCAGTTTCATACCATTTCAAGCAGGGTGAAACCACCATAAAACCACACAAAACACCACACTCACAGTTCAGTAGACATTCAGTGTGTTCAGTTGATTCACAGCTCAGACAGAGTCATGACCTCTCCCTCCCTATCTTGCAGAGACTGAGCAACACCCACAATTCTGGGTATTATAATCCCTCCCCCTCCCACCGGAAGGGGCGTGGCCTTCATGACATGATTGACAGGAGAGAGATTCTCAACATTTTTTAAATTTTTTAGTAACACCTTTATTTTTCATTGATGGGAAGAATCCTCTGCACCTGATAAGTGGAGGGGGACTGAGTAAGATGGCCAAAAATTACAGCAGTAAGTGGTAGCGTTTCATCTAAAATCAATATACAGTGCAGGCAGGAAGTTGTCAAGTTTAGACTTTTAATCATTTGCCATTTCAAACCAACCACCATCAACCATTTGCTGTGCTTTATTTCAAACCAACCATTTGCTGTGCTTTATTTTAAACCAACCACATTTTCATTTTCAAACCACATTAAGGGCACTCAAGGTCAGTAAAACCACACTCACAGTTTAGTAGACATGTGTTCAGTGTTATTCACAGCTCAGACTGAGAGACGTGACCCTCTCGCTCCCCCATCTTGCAGAGACTGTCTGAGGCACTCAACGCTTCCAGGTTTTATAGTCCCTCCGGAAGGGGCGTGGCCTTCAGTAGAGAGAATCTCAACATTTTTAAAACACTAATAACTTATTTATTTTTAATCGATGGGAAAAATCCTCTTGCCCTGTACAGTGGAAGAGGACTTTGAGTAAGATGGCCGAAAATCACAGCCGTAAGTTGCAGCTTTTTTTACTAAAATCAATATACAGAACAACAGGAATTGGTCAAGATCAGATTTTTCGTAATATAGCCATGGGACTAGACTAAGTGGGACCCATTGGATCCCTGCTTCACACGTGAGTGCTGGTCCCCCAATGCATTTAATCTCTCCACCAATTCCAATATTGGTGGCCAGTGGGGTGGGAGGCTTTCTGGAGCGCTAGTATAGGTGTTGTGGGCTGAAGGGACTGGTTTTCAGAGGGTTAGTATGTACATTGTGGGCCGAATGGATTCTTGGGCTGGCCCCTCAGTCACTCAAACCTGGTGCGCTGGCAGCTTACTCACTCAAGGCTGGTGGACTGGCAGTTGACTCACGGCTGTTCCTTGAAATGCCTCTTGAAGCAGGGTGCAAGGCCACCAAATTCAAGTGCAGTTTCCTGCCACTTCAAGCAGGGTGCAAGGCCACCAATTTCGAGTGCAGTGTCATACCACTTCAAGCAGGGTGCAAGGCCACCAAATTCAAGTGCAGTGTCATACCACTTCACGCAGGGTGCAAGGCCACCAAATTCGAGAGCAGTTTCCTACCACTTCAAGCAGGGTGCAAGGCCAAATTCGAGTGCGGTTTCCTATCATTTCAAGCAGGGTGCAAGGCCACCAAATTCGAGTGCAGTTTCCTCCCATTTCAAGCATGGTGCAAGACCACCAAATTTAAATGCAGTTTCATACCATTTCAAGCAGGGTGCAAGGCCACTAAAGACAGAGACCTCTCCCTCCCCCTTCTTGCAGAGACTGAGCCACGCCCACACATCCAGATTTTATAGTCCCTCCCACAGAAGGGGCGTGGCCATCATGCCATGATTGACAGGAGAGAGAATCTCAACATTTTTAAACACTAATAACTCTTTTATTTTTCATTGATGGGAAAAATCCTCGGCACCTGATGAGTGGAGGGGAACTCTAAGTAAGGTGGCCAAAAATCACAGCCGTACGTGGTAGCGTTTTTCCTAAAATCAATATACAGCACAAACAGGAAGTGGTCAAGATTAGACTTCAACTTTTCAATTAGGCAAGGCAACTTTAGCATTCTCAAACCAACTTTTCAATTATGCAAGGCAACTTTAGCATTCTCAAACCAACTTTTCAATTAGGCAAGGCAACTTTAGCATTCTCAAACCAAAGGCAACTTTCGCATTTTCAAACCAAAACACACTTTTAGCAGGCATTTTCAAACCAAAGCACACTTTTAGCAAGCATTTTCACACTAAAAAACACTTTTAGCAAACATTTTCAACCGCACTCAGTTTAATAGACATGTGTCTATTGTTATTCACAGCTCAGACTGAGAGACGTGACCCTCTCGCTCCCCCACTTACAGAGATTGACTGAGGCACACCACACTTCCGTGTTTTATAGTCCCTCCGGACGGGGCGTGGCCTTCAGGAGAGAGAATCTCAACATTTTTTAAACATTAATAAGTCTTTTACTTTCCATCGATGGGAAAAATCCTCTTGCCCGTCCAGCGGAGGGGGACTCTGAGTAAGATAGCCAAAACTCACAGCCATACGTGGTAGCATTTTTTCTAAAATCAATATAAAGCGCAAACAAGAAGTGGTCAAGATTAGACCTTTAATTATATAGAAGGCAAGGCAACTTGAATTAGGCAAGGCAACTTTAATTAGGCAAGGCAGCTTTAATTATGCAAGGCATCTTTACTTAGGCAAGGCAGCATTAGCACTTTCAAACGAAAGGCAACGCAGCTTTAGCACTTTCAAATCAAAGGCAATGCAGCTTTCGCACTTTCAAACCAAAGGCAACACAGCTTTAGCACTTTCAAACCAAAGGCAACGCAGCTTTAGCACTTTCAAACCAAAGGCAACGCAGCTTTCGCACTTTCAAACCAAAGGCAACACAGCTTTTGCACTTTCAAACCAAAGGCAACGCAGCTTTTGCACTTTCAAACCAAAGGCAACGCAGCTTTAGTATTTTCAAACCAAAGGCAACACAGCTTTAGCACTTTCAAACCAAAACACACTTTTGCATTTTCAAACTACATTTTCAACCACATTAAGGGCATTGACAGGTAAGTAAAACTACTCACAGTTTAGTAGACATGTGTTCAGTGTTATTCACAGCTCAGACTGAGAATTACGACTTTTCGCTCCTCCATCTTGCAGAGAACTGAGGCACCTCCACACTTCCGCATTTTATAGTCCCTCCGGAAGGGGCGTGGCCTTCAGGAGAGAGAATCACAACATTTTTTAAACATTAATGTCTTTTATTTTTAATCGATGGGAAAAATCCTCTTGTCCAGTACAGCGGAGCGGGACTCTGAGTAAGATGGCCAAAACACACAGCCCTACATGGTCGCGTTTTTTCGAAATTCAATATAAAACGCAAACAGGAAGTGGTCAAGATTTGACTTTTAATTATATAGAAGGCAATGCAACTTTAATTAGGCAAGGCAACTTTAATTAGGCAGGGCAACTTTAATTAAACAAGGCAAGTTTTATTTGGCAAGGCAACTTTAATAAGGCAACACAGCTTTAGCATTTCCAAACCAAAGGCCACACAGCTTTAGCGTTTCCAAACCAAAGGCAACACAGCTTTAGCTTTTCCAAACCAAAGGCAACACAGCTTTAGCATTTCCAAACCAAAGGCAACTCAACTTTAGCATTTCCAAACTATATTTTCAAACCACATTAAGGGCACTGACAGGTCAGTAAAACCACTCACAGTTTAGTAGTCATGTGTTCAGTGTTATTCACAACTCATACTGAGAGACATGACGCTCTCACTCCCCTCAACACTTCCGGGTTTTGTAGTCCCTCCAGGAGAGAGAATCTCAACATTTTTTAAACACTAATAATTCTTTTATTTTTCATCGATGGGAAAAATCCTCTTGACTTGCGCAACGGAGGGGGACTCTGAGTAAGATGGCCAAATATCACAGCCGTAAGTGGCAGCGTTTTTTCCTAAAATCAATATACAGAACAACAGGAAGTGGTCAAGATCAGACTTTTAGTAATATAAATATATCAACAATTTCCCTTCCTGCTTCTGAAATCAATTGAAACTTTGCTCTCAAACAACAGCTGAAATTCTGACCAAATACTTCAAGGAAGCAATTAGAATTAAAAATCAAAGGACTCCATGTCTTCAAATAAAACCAGTCAATGTTAATTATGTAATTATTAATGCAAAGTTTGAAGCTTTGTTCACAGTAATAAAATATAATGTAATTTATGAAACACAAAACCTGCCATCAGGAAAAAGATATAGGAGCCTGAACCCCATAATGCCCTGGTTCAGAAACAATTTCTTCCTTACAGCCATCAGGTTATTAAACACTAAAACTTCCAAATAAGCTCTGAACTGCAAAGACTTGGGGGCATTGGATTTGGCTTTTTGCACTACCATTGATTGTTTGTGTGTATGTAGGTATCGATATTTATTTATAAAAAACAGAGATCAGCCCTTCGCTCCACCACTCCTAATTGGTACTTCACATACTCCTGTGGACAAACCGAAGCAGCTGGATGAGTCTAATACACAAAGGATACCAGCCAAGAGCATTTTAGTTGTCAGAACACATACCAGACCAGGTCCTGCTGAAAGTACAGGGAATACAGCATGTTGGAGCACTAAGTAGAAGCTGTTGTTGAATACGATTGTGCATGTAGACACAAGGAGCTGCATGCAGGTGCTAGAATCTTGAGCAAAACACCAAGTTCTGGAGGAAATCAGCAGGTCTGGCAGCATCCTTGGAGGTAATGGATAGCTGAGGTTTTGGGTCAGGATTGTTCATCAGACTGATTGTAGTAAGTGGGAGAACGCTGGAAAAGAGAGATGAGGGTGGGACAAAGCCTGGCCAGTAAAAGCTAGATACATATGAGGCATTTTTGATTGGCAGATGGGTAGAGTAAGAGCCAAAGGATGAGATGGAATGGAGACAAAAGGGTGTGAGAGACGAGGGATGAAATGTTAAACCAGAAAGAGGAATACAGGTGGAAGGGGAGGTTAAGAGGGGCAGGATAGTGGGAGATATGGGTGTGCACCAAGGTGTGGAGACACACCTACTTCATCCCACTATCTCAGCCCTCTTTACAAACGCTTCCCCCTCCCCTTTCCTTCCACCTATAATGCTCACTTTATCTGACACCCTTTTTCTACCTTTTCCTATCCAGCCTTTTTCACTTACACCATCCATCGGCTAATCACCAAGCTTTCTTGCCCCAACTACAATCAGTTTGAAAAATGATTCAGTCCAAAAATGTTGCCGGCTCATGCCCTCCATGAATGCTGCCTTCCCCCAGAGTTTACTGCAGCACCTCCAAGGCCGGAGGGTTAAGTTTTAGTACTTCACGCTCACATGAAAATTTGTTGAAAATCATCTACTGATGTGTTGACTCCAATTGGTATTTTACTCCACATGAATCTTCTAAAGGAGTTATTGAAACAGGTTGAATGTGAACTTTTCTCAGGAAGATCCATATACTAGAACACATTCTCTTCATCCAATATATTGAAGGAAAAATATCTATCATCTTTGTTGGGGAGAAACTTACTTCAGAGCCCCATTACGATTCCATGGGTCTTGGGGAAATTCGCAACACATCCAAAGAGGACAGGACTGTCTCTTGGGGATACTCTCTCTGCATGTCTGTTTCTCCAGCTTGCTTATGTTTTTTTTTGGTGAGTGCCAGTGGAACATGCTTTGGTCAGACTCATGATGGCGGCTACTTTTCACCTAGGACTGGATGAACAATCTTTCTTGTTGCATTGAAGATATCTACATATTCATTTGTGAGATGCATGCTTAAAGTTATTGCTTGCATTGAATCAAAATCTTCATTATCCTGTCTCGATTTACTGTTATGATTTCTGTTTATTACTTTCCAGTGTGGACAAGACATATTTCTGTTCTGTTCCATGACGAAAAATTCACATTGTATTTTACGAGATTCTTTGGGCTCAACACCTTTAGAGACAATCCAATTCACTTTACGCTAAAAGCAAGAATAGCATGGAAAAGAGAAAAGCAACTCACAGCCAATAAAACAGATCCATTTTTCTGCAATCCTTATGCCCCTGTCCCACTTAGGAAACCTGAACGGAAACCTCTGGAGACTTTGCACCCCACCCAAGGTTTCCGTGTGGTTCCGGAGGTTTTTGTCAGTCTCCCTAATGGTCAAAAGTGGTTTCCGTTTTAAAAATCGGTAATTTTTTAGTCGAAGCCGGTTGTGATGCTAGTTGAAGGTAGTTGCCAGAGGACAAAAACCTCCGGGAACCGAACGGAAACCTTGGGTGGGGTGCAAAGTCTCCCGAGGTTTCCGTTCTGGTTTCCTAAGTGGGACAGGGGCATAACACTGAAGTCCAATTTATATAATATAGAGCATAGAAAAGTACAGCGCAGGAACAGACCCTTCGGCTTGCAATTTTCCATGCCAAACATGATGCCAAGTTAAACTAATCTCCTCTGCCTGCAATGTGATCCATATCGAAGATAGACACAAAAAGCTGGAGCAACTCAGTGGGACAGGCAGCATCTCTGGAGAGAAAGAATGAGTGATGTTTCGGGTCACCTGTCCTGCTGAGTTACTCCGGCTTTTTGTGTCTATCTTTGGTTTGAACCAGCATCCATATCCATATCACACATCAGCGACCACACATTTCACTGTACCAACTGGTACAAGTGACAAATAATGTCTCTCTCTTGTCTCTTGTATCCATGTGATCCATATCCCTCAATTCCCTGCATATCCATGTGGCTATTCAAAAGCCTCTTAAATCCCACTATCCTATCTGCCTCCACCATTACCCTGACAATGCCTTTCAGGCACTCACTATATTCTGTGTAAAAAGACTTGCCCTTTAAAGTTTGCCTGTCTCATAAAGCTATGGCATCTACTCTTTGACATTTCAACCCTGAGGAAAGGGTTCTGTGTATCAACGCCTCTTGTAATTTAATATACCTCTATTGGTCTCCTCTCAACCTCCAGAGAAAACAACCCAAGTTTATCCAACCTTTCATTAAAAGTTGTCAAGAATTAAACCACTGACAGGGGAAGGAGGGTTCAAGAACATTCTCATCCTTAATCAGGGCGTCAGGATATGACTGGAAAAGACTACAGTATACTTAACCATATATAACCATATTCAGCCAGAGAGCCAACTGGATGATATATCTTGCTTTGCTCCTGAGATCTCTCCCCATGTCATAAACTTGTCTTCAACCAAGTTGATTTATTCCATATAATAACACAAAATAACTGGGTCTAGTCAGATCAAAGGCTCTGGGACCAGACCATTCTGCCTGTAATGCGGTAGGCCTATATTCTAAAACCAATTATACCTCCAACCAAGTTGTTGCATTTATCTAGTATCGTGGAGCTATTGCCTCAGCAAAAAAGTAGGATAACCACAATCTGATTACCAAATGACTTATTTTAATAGTGATTATTGAGGAGTAAATATTGGTATCGCAACAAAATGTGTGGTTATTCTGGTGAGTAGCTAAGTCAGCCTGTGGGTACTCAAAGTTTAGAGACTTAGATGAAATACTAACATAATATTCTCTGTAATCTTTCAAAGGAACTATTCCATAGAGTCAACGAGAAAGCAAATGCACGACTGCAGTATTTATTTGACAAATTTTCTTACCAGACTGTCCAATTATCAACGCAAAATGCTGTAGTAACTCAGTGGAACAGGCAGCATCTCTGGATAGAAGGAATGGGTAATGTTTTGTGTCGAGACCCTTCTTCAGATAGAGAGTCATGACAGGGAGACACATAAATAAGGAAGTGTAAGGTGTGAAAACGAGACATCACAAGGGATGACGGAAGATCAAGGAAAATGTAGAATAGATTGTTAGCTAGGAGAAGTTGACAACGAAGCATACAGAGATAAAATTTAATTGGGGACAGTCAGACTGGTCGGAGAACTAGGATGTGGGAGGCATGGAGAGAGAGGGAAAGTGAGGGTTACTTGAAGTTAGAGAAGACAATATTCATACCGCTGGGGTGTAAGCTGCTCAAGTGAAATATGAGTTGTTGTTCCTCCAATTCGCGCTGGGCCTCACTGGCAGTGGAGGAGGCACAGGACAGGAAGGTCAGTATGGGAATGGGAGGGGGAGTTAAAGTGTTGAGCGATTGGGAGATCAGATAGGTATAGGTGGACTGAGCGGAGGTGTTCAAGCGGAGGAGCCTGCGCTTGGTCTCACCGATATATAGGAGTCCACATCTGGAACAGCAGATGCAGTAGATGGGGTTGGAGGAGGTGCAAGTGAACCTCTGCCTCACCTGAAAAGACTTTTGGGGTCTTTAGACAGAGTCGAGGGAGGAGGTATCGGGACAGTTCTCTTGTGGTTGCAGGGGAAGTACCTGGGGAGGAGGTGCTTTGGGCCAAACTTCCTCAGGTACTTTTCCCTGCAATAGTCTTCAGTGTAAAATAACATCTGCAGTTCCTTCCTGCACGCAACCTCTGTCCAATGTTGTGTTCGCACCTTGTTCTCTCTGGCAAGTTGCAAGAAGTTCGAGAAATTCATACACTGAACTGAAATTCCAAATTTCTGTTAATATTGGCTTAAATAATGATGTTGCATGCTGCAATTACCAACCTATTTCTGTGGAGGAATTTCCCACACACATCCTGCCACGCTGGAGGTAAATGTGGAAGCCAACGGGTTGTCACTGTTTCTAATTTAGTCACTTTTAACACTACTGCCCACATGCAAATACTCCTACTCACAAGGGTGAAAACTCTACTCACATTTCTGAGAATCAACACAAAATGTAATAGTTATTTTTGTTATGAAATGAGTAATTAATATATAATAGACAAAAGAAGAAAATATATGATGCAAGTACAATAAAATAATCATACTCTTTTGAATTTAACAGCTTCCTCACTAAAATTATTTGCATTATAAATTTTTTCTCAACATTTCCTGAGTCTTTGCAAAACTCTTAATTTTAATTTTATTTTTTTTAATTTGTGTTTTATTAATCTTTTACATTTTAGTCAATTCCAATTTGTTGTGTAAATCATACATTTCCATGCATTGGCTACCCTGAATAAAGAGTCATAAAATACCCCCATTTTACAGGTTATATTAACTGCTTGCACAACACTAATTTATTTCCCTTGTTTATTCACCAAATGCACTACATCAATTGAAGATTAACTGTCTCTTAATGACTACCAAAACTAGTTGCCCTAATTGTGAATGACTGACAGAATAGTTGTGGAGAAATTTCTGAGCAAAATCTACATGAAGGTTACATAATTGTAAGATATACATTGACAGATCGCATAATATGAAAGGAACGTATTTGCATAAAGTGCTGAGAACATGAAACTTGTCACCTTATGGTTAAAACAAGTAATATTAGCTCATCAACAAGAATAATCACAGGAATGGGTGGGTTAACATATGATGCGCGTTTCACGTTGCTGGGCATGTACTCGCTGGAGTTTAGAAGAATGAGGGGGGAACCTATTGAAATAGTGAAAGGCTTGGATAGAGCAGATGTGGTGAGGATGTTTCCACTAGTGGGATAGTCTAGGAATAGAGGTCATGGCCTCATAATTAAAGGATATTCCTTTAGGAAGGAGATGAGAAGGAATTTATTTCGTCAGAGGGTGGTGAATGCGTGGAATTCTTTGCCACAGAAGGTTGTGAAGGCAAAGTCAATTGATATTTTTAAGGCAGAGATAGATAGAATCTTGATTAGTATGGGCGTTAGGGATTATGGGGAGAAGGCAGGAGATTGGGGTTAGGAGGGAGGAATAGATTGGCCATGATTGAATGGCAGAGTAGACTTGATGGGCCGAAATGCTTAATTCTGCCCCTATCACTTATGACCTTATTCATGGGAGATGTTTGGTGCAGTTGATTTCTAACCACTTCAGCCAGGATGCGAAAAATCATAAGGTTGCTCTGAGAACTAAGTAGGATCAATAAATACTATTTTATCCATTTTTACATTTTGTCCATTAAAAATTAAAATCCTCTTTAAATGTATAGCATACCTTGCATTCATAACACCTCTGGGTAAGTGGTACCACGCATTTCAACCTCGGCATGCAAAATATATATATTAATTGTGCATTCGTCTTTTCTCAGGTTAGTTTGAATTCATTGTCGTTAGAAATGTTAGTATGGAATATTTAGTTTTCTCATGATTGCAACACATATTTGGAGGTGACTGGTGCTTCCACTTAAGCGTCTGGATCTCTCACTATTATAGCTTGCTGTAGAATATCTTCATTTATATGTCTTTCTTTGCAGCTTCTGCATTCACATACATTCGGACTTCTTTATATTAAAAACGATGCAATACATTTATCTCACTCGTCCAATTTTGTATAATATTACAACTAGCCTGCACATCCTAGTGCTTATGACCTCATGCAGTTCTGAGTGTTGGTTGAGTTATAAACATTAAAAGCATCCCTTTCTCTATATAAATTAATAAATATTATTTTGCTAATAGCTTCAGTGAAAATCCTTGCTGTACCCATACTATGGTCTTTAAGCTGCTCCCTTGATTTTCATCTTTTACAATACTTGGCGGAAATAGTTAGCTATTCAGTTCAAATGTTTCCCTCTGATTTTTACTTATGTAGAGTCGACTAGTGGCATAGGTTTGCTATACATTCAGGGATAAAAGAGACTGGAGTCATTTCAAAGCCTGGTAAATACAATTGACTAGCCATGGACTCGCCATTTTCTGCCCTCAAAGTTTTGGTGAACCCTGACGCCAAAAGATTGTGTCTAAGTCCTGGTGGGTGGAAATGGAAGTGAGAAAGCTAAAGGACAGAATGGGCTTATGTTGACACTTTTCTAGAGCATAATGGGTGAGACCAGAATTCCAGTTCTTAAAAGGCATTTTATGTTTGTTGCTACATGGTTAACATTAAATCAATTAAATTTTCTTTAAACTATTTGCACCTCCTATGTTAAAGGCTTAGCTTCCAACGGCATTCTTTAATGATATTCAATTTTCAATGTCTTCCTCCAAAAAACATATAGGTTGATAATTTGAATTATTTATCCTTTATGCGTAAAGTGCATCTGTGTGAATAAAGGCACAATATGACCAAAGTTCATTTCCTTTTTTGGTCCTTTAATAGGGAAATTTGTCTGATGATCACAGAGTTGCCATACTGAAGAACATCTGTGAGAGCATCTCAGTTGTTCTCTTAATGAGGACATATGGGGAATCCATGTGGTATAAGATAAATTCCGTTTAAATATTTGCACTGTATTTATTATACACTTCTACTGTCGAGCAAGATTCATCTGCTTTTGTTGTGAGTGGAGAATGCAAATTGTTGCTGAAGTGCATTTTAGTGGAAGAAAAACCATGTTTTAAAAATAATTTTACTATTTTTTGAAAGGTAGTCAATAACACATTGAACAGCTGACCAGATGGTATTTAAGGCTGGAATATGGACCACTTATCTGGAGTCATCGGAAAATAATCAGCACATTTAAAAAAGGATTTTGCAAACTTGGGACAGCAGTCAATAATGACCATGAAGTATATTTATTTGTTATCCTCTGCACCTCATATTTGAAAATCCCCCATTCAAACTGTTTTATTGTGTTCTTCTTAGTCAACATGGCCATGGTCATTTTATCTTGCTGATTTTCGCCATTCTTATCAGCGCAATGCTCTTCTTTATTATTAGGCGTTCTTATATTGTCCAAATTTTTAACCTCACCATTTTTCATTACTTCCAGTTTCTCTTCACATTTCAGCTAATTTGTGGCAATTCTTGCTTGTTGGACTACACATTAATTCAAGGTAATTGTAGAAGCCATTCATGCTTAGGCTAGTTACTGTTAGCATATATTATTTTGTCTAGATATTTCTTGCAGAATTATTTTGTACGCTTGGGGGTGGGCTTTTGATACGTAGATGAACGTTACATGTAGCGTAGTAACAGGGAGTGGCTAGATCAGTCTGGAGTGGGCACGGGAGAGAGGATACAGTTTTTACCAGAAGAGAACGAGAGAATGGAAAGTTACAGCTGGTATGAATCATCTCTTTGCATGTACAACTACTTCAATAAAGAATCAATTAAACTGGAAATAATGACTGGAGGTTCCGTTTTCTATAATTGTTTGCGTAAGTTCCACTCCTCCCTGCCAGTGCAGTAATGGCAATGGAAAGTTGGACATTGGAAAGGTTTGAAATTGCCATTACAGTCGTTTTAAAAAGCTCCTATCTGCACAACAGTTTATATCACATTTTACCTTTTTTAATTCTTATAATCATTCTTCTTCTCTTGGTTCCTTTAGATTATTGCGAAGAATGATTACTTTAGTCAGCATCACTCCACTTTCAAGTTCACTCATGCCTTTTGTCATTTTACTTCCCCTGCAATCAGCCTACATTTGATCTTGCCATCCCTTCAGTCTTTCCCGGCATCTCAAAATACATATGGGCCTGTCCCACTTAGGTGATTTTTCAGCGGACTGCTGGCGACTGTTAAGTTGCTGACAGTCGCCTGAAAAACCGGCAACTGGAACGGCGACAGTCAGAGTGGAACACACAATCACACACACAAACACATCGCTTCCTTCAGCAGACCGTTATGCAGGCAGGGGACAGGGCAAGCGGGGCGAGTGCTGTCTAAAAAATTCTCACGGTGCGAAGCCAAGGAGAAACAGACACACACCACGATGAACAGGAAGGTTGGCGCTGTAAAAGGACGCAATGTACGGCAAGTCCTTTAAAAGGGGGGGGGGGGGAGGGGGGAGAAGGGGAAAGAAGGAGTGGAAGCAACTTTTAAGAAGCCAGAGATACACGGCTGTGAAGCTTGGTGGGATATTTAACATTACCGGTCGGTTATCCTTGGTTCTGAAAAGTACTGCTTACCTTTGTTTTTCCCCAATCAGCCAATGATATTCACCGGTCAGCACCGGCTACAACCTACAAGAACCTCCATTAAGCTTCGACCTCCTGGCAACCCATTAGGACGTCCTGGCGACCCACCTACGGCTCTAGAATTCTCGCTACTCTCCATGGCGGCTTCATTCTAGACGCCGCTAATTTTTCAACATGTTGAAAAATTCACGGCGACCATAGTGAGGCCGCGACTAGTTCCCAGAATGCGGGAACATCTCACGATCATGAAGGCGACTCTCCGGCAGCCACCCGCGAACATGTGGCGACCATGTGGCGACTGCATAGTCTCCTGCAGTCGCCTAAAAAGCCGCCTAAGTGGGACAGGTCCATTAACCACTGTTTATCTCTCATTTAACCAGTTTTAATGAAAGGGTTCTCTTTATACTTGCTGAATACTGGGTGTGTTTAGCATATCTACTTTACAGTGGCTTGCAAAAGTTTTCATACCCATTGAACTTTTCCACATTTTGTCACGTTACAACCACAAACGTAAATGTATTTTATTGGGATTTTATGTGATAGACCAACACAAAGTGGTGCATTATTGTGAAGTGGAAGGAAAATGATACATGGTTTCCAAATTTTATTACAAATAAAAAACTGAAAAGTGTGGCGTGCAAAAGTATTCAGCCCCCCTGAGTCAATACTTTGTAGAACCACCTTTCGCTGCAATTACAGCTGCAAGTCTTTTGGGGTATGTCTCTACCAGCTTTGCGCATCTAGAGACTGAAATTTTTGCCCATTCTTCTTTGCAAAATTACTCAAGCTCAGTCAGATTGGATGGAGAGCGTCTGTGAACAGCAATTTTCAAGTCTTGCCAGAGATTCTCAATTGGATTTAGGTCTGGACTTTGACTGGGCCATTCTAACACATGAATATGCTTTGATCTACACTATTCCATTGCAGCTCTGGCTGTATGTTTAGGGTCGTTGTCCTGCTGGAAGGTGAACCTCTGCCCCAGTCTCAAGTCTTTTGCAGACTCTAACAGGTTTTCTGACAGACCAGAGCACCTTCCTCCACATGTTTGGTGTGTCCCCTCATGGCTTGCGGCAAACTGCAAACGGGACTTCTTATGGCTTTGTTTCAACAATGGCTTTCATCTTGCCACTCTTCCATAAAGGCCCAATTTGTGGAGTGCACCACTAATAGTTGTCCTGTGGACAGATTCTCCCACCTGAGCTGTGGATCTCTGCAGCTCCTCCAGAGTTACCATGGGCCTCTTGGCTGCTTCTCTGATCAAAGCTCTCCTTGCCATGCCTGTCAGTTTAGGTGGACGGCCATGTCTTGTTAGGTTTGCAGTTGTGCCATACTCTTTCCATTTTCGGATGATGGATTGAACAGTGCTCCGTGAGATGTTCAAAGCTTGGGATTTTTTTATAACCTAACCCTGCTTTAAACTTCTCCACAACTTTATCATGTATCATTTTCCTTCCACTTCACAATTATGCGTCACTTTGTGTTGGTCTATCACATAAAATCCCAATAAAATACATTTACGTTTGTGGTTGTAACGTGACAAAATGTGGAAAAGTTCAAGGGGTATGAAAACTTTTGCAAGCCACTGTAATTTCAGAATTATAATATCCACAGAATTTACTTTTTGTATAATGAACTGAACACAGTATCACCAAAGGTAGATCTATCGGGTAGAGTTGTTTCACAACTACAAAAAAGATCAATATTCCAGGTGCACCATAATTGACTTAAGATTTCCATTTCCACAAAATATTGTGATTAGAAATATTATACTTTCCGATCATTTATTTGTATTGCTTATTGCCCATTTCAGAGCTGCGGAATCTGAGATCATAAATATTGTAAACATGCATGAACATTGATTACCCGAGTTCAGATCCTATCCTTCCCATATTTCTCTGTTCGCTTTTTTCATCCATATTTTACTTTGCGTCATTGTTAACAAAGGTTGACAACCTATAGACTGAAACAGTGCGTTTAGTAGGCGATTGGATAAAATAAATCCTTTAATCAATTCACTTTAATAGTACAGGTACGTATATATTTTATGAAACCATCTTTTTTTAGCATCTGAAATATTTCGCTTTAAATTCCTTACTTTTGACGGTGAAGTTTGTTCGGCACAATTTGTGTAATTGAAAGAATACAATAATTTACGCGGAACAATGATTTATTTCACGCATGTTAAATTAGCGAGAAGGTTGGTTGTGCTGACTTCTCACGTCACCGAAAATCTCTTCAGAACAGCAAACAGTGGTTCTACGTTTTGTATGTATTTCATTTGGATTTCGACCGTGTTTTGACGGGAACATTATTACAACCATAATGCGCGCTAGCGATTTTAAAAAGCGTGCCTCGGCCGATTGAAAATTACAGAAAAGGAAACGCAAGAGGTCATGCATGTCAAATCAATCCATGTGCACGGTGTCGATATGTTGGGTCCTAAACAATGACATCTTTACAATGACATCATTGCCGAGAAAGTATGCAGCTGCTTTCGAGGGCACACAAAGCGTTGACATTTGGAAATGTTACAGCTATCTCTCCAGCACTGATCCTGGGAGTGGTACGCAACCTACAACTGCCTTTTGCTACTACCTACACTTTACACTGCAGCATGTTCTACAACAGAGCGTCGACCCCAGCGATTCTTTGAATGCCAAATAATCAAAGAAAATGTTGTAAATCATGCCTCCAAAAAGCACCTGCACGCCAATTGCACACACAGCAACCCCCCCCCCCCCCCCCCCCCCCTCTGCTGAACAGCTGGGTAGAGTTCGGCTAGTTCCATGGGTGCTGCATTTAACATCTCCGAAACGAACCAAGGTATGAGGTAATGCCAAATAAACGGATACGCCCATATCGATCAGGATATATACTGTACATGAAATTCACCATCACCTACTTTACACACACACACACACACATACACATTGCATATGGCTCATAGCATTCTGTTTTACTCACTCGGCTGGTAGCTTGCCGATAATCTTATATGTGTGTGCATATACACACACATATAAGATGTTCGGCATTTCCAACTGATTGCGACTGAGTGAGTAAAACAGAATGCAATATATATATATATATATATATGTGTGTATATATGTAAGATGCTCGGCATATGCATCCGATTGCTATGCTACCAGTACTCAACTGGTAGCATAGCAATCAGCCACTCAGGGTGAGTAAAATTGAAGGCAGTGAGGTCTATGCAATATATATATATATATGTGTGTGTGTGTGTGTGTGTGTATACATATGTATAGATGCATACACACATGTATTGCATATAGCTTATTGTATTATATATATAAGGTGCTCGGCATTTGCAACGGATCGCGATGCTACCAGCCGAGTGAGTGAGTAAATGCAATGAGCTCCACCGTTCCTCGGAGCCGGGCAGTGTGTGTCTCGTGCACACTCACACTCACACTCACAGAGCGGGAGCGATGGGGAGGGAGGTGGGGAGCGGATGCAGAGGCTGCGCGGCGCGGCCAGGTGCCCCGGGCTCGCGCGCCCTCCCCCCCCCCTCCTCCCTCCGCGCTCGAGCCCGGCCGCTCGCCGCTCGCCGCTCGCCGCCTCCACAAATGTCTTTACCCCCCCGCCTCCGCCTCCGCCTCGCCCTCCTCCTCCCCTCCCTTATTTAAATCAATTACTGCCGTTTGTTAACGTTAACACTTCCAAAGCTCACTGTCAGTCGTGGTGTTGGGAGCGGCGGTGGCGGGCGGGAAGTGAAGGCGCTGGCGGCGGCCGCCGGCTCCACATCAAACCGGCGGCATCGGCGGCATCGGCGGCGGCTTGCTCCGGTTTTTATTCCCCTCTCCTTCGCAGTTTCACCCCGATTCGTTACTTGAGGATGTGAACGGAAGAATACCAAGGCTGTCAACAACGCTCGTTCTCTGTTATATATATATATATGTGTAAAACGAACTGAGAAAAGCAGTCCGGGAAGGAGGTGTCAGGGCGGCAAATGTCAGGAGCAATGGCCGGCGCTTCCCCCTGAACTGTCAAACAGGCGGGGAGGGGGTGGGGGGGGGGGGGGGGGGGTCGACTTTTTTCTTTGCACGATTCAGTTTATTTTCCGCTGGAAGGTGGAGCTTTTTTTTCTCCCCCTGTCTCCCGCTCCGCCGCTGGCCTGAGAGGAAGATGATGTGCGAGGTGATGCCCACCATCAGCGAGGACACCCTGAGCCAGAGGGGCTCCCAGAGCAGCTCGGAGGACTCCAATTTCGAGCAGCTGATGGTCAACATGTTGGACGAACGCGACCGGCTGCTCGACACCCTGCGGGAGACCCAGGAGAGCCTGGCACTAGCACAGGGCAAACTCCAGGATGTCATCTACGATAGGGACTCTCTGCAGCGCCAGCTCAACTCTGCATTGCCCCAGGTAGGAGCACCCGGCTTCTCAGAGTAAGATTTGCAATGTGCACTCCTGCAACTGTGGGTTGCCTCCCCAATGAGTTTAACCACCAGATTTCTGCTTCTCGTGATTCATTTAATCCGTCAATATCTTAGTTTGTCAGGTAGATCGCACCTTCGTTACCAATGCAATGGTTTAAAGGGAAGATTAAAAAATAAATAACATATGTGTAATAAATCCGGCATACGTTACCCTTCTTTAACTCACCAGGAGCTGCCTTCTAAATCCATTCTTGTAGTGAAGATACTTCCACATTGTAGTTGGGTGTAGAGTTTGAGGATCCGGACACTGCACCAACGATGAAACATTGATTATATATATTTCTGAGGCAAGATGGTGTGATTTGGAGGATAACTTCCGAGTAATGATCTCCCGATAATGAGTTTGCCCGTTTGGCTTCTTGAGCATTGTTAGAGCTGCACTTATTCAGGCAAGTGGACTGTGGGGAGCATTCCAACATGCTTCTGACTTGAGATTTGTAGATGGTGGAAAGTCTTTGGGAGTCTGGAGGTGAGTTACTCTTGTAAGATACCATCTTCTGATCTGTTCTTTTAGCTACAGTTCCTGGTGAGTGGTCACTTTCATGATAGGTAAGAGATTGTAGACGTTGGAATCTTAAGCAAAAAAAACAAAACTGCTGGACAAACTCAATTGGCCATGCAGCACCAGTGGAGGAAAATGGACAATCTGAAGAAGGATCCTGACCTCATCATCACTCTGTTTCCCTTCACAGATGCTGCCCAACCCACTAAGCTTTTCGAGGTGTGTTTTTAACTTCTAGGATGTGGATAGTAAAGCTTCATCAATGATAATGTTATTAAATTAGACTATTTTATGGGAGAATGTCAGTGTATACTACATGTGTGTTCCAAATGATATGTTTCTTATCTCAACCCTGAATATAGCATAGGTTATTTTGTTTTTTGAGGAGTTGTGAATGGAATGAAACATTGTGCAATCATCAACAAACATCTCCTCAAAGAATGTTGCTGATGAAGCAACTGAATTTGGTTGGGTCTGAGGAATTCCTGCAGCAGTCCTTGGCAACCACATCAATGGTCCTTCGCCTGCAGTTTCACTACAGCCGGCAGAGACTTTCCCTTCCATACCTGTTGATTTCACTTTTAATATTGTCTTGGTGAATGATAAATAATCAAACTAGTAAGCATCATTGCAGGTTTGTTAGGATTATGAAATGTAGTTTGTAACACTATGTACTGTAGTTATTTCTTGTAGTTCAGGAATTGCTGCTATAGCTCAATAGTTGTGTTCCTAAGAAACTTTGCGTTAGAGAAATATTTGTGCCAATGGGGAAAATTGGGTTAGGGGAAAGGGAGTTTCAGACTCGAAATAACAAAGTTTTGTTTTCTCCTGCAGGATTTTCAAAAAAAGTTTTGTTTTAATATAGAAATAAGTTTGTTTTTGTTACTGTAAGCTTAATATACTAATGGCTTAATGTTATATTGTTTAATGGAGTATCACTGCATAAGTTTCAATAGTAGTGATTGCTGGCAATTTCAATGTCCACCTGCGGTGAAACTGACAGGCTGTGTTTTTAAGAAACAATGGTTACTGCAGGGAGTTATGTGAAACAATTCTTTACTCCAGACCTGTTTTTTGTCCAAGGCAGCTTTCTCTCTGCTTGTCAATTTCCAAACTTACTTTGAAGTTGTTCTGTAGTCCCTTATCAAAATCGCATTAAAATCAATTTGACTCGCATTGTACAAATAGGGTTCCCTATTCATCAATAGCATTATATCTAATTTGATTTAAAGAAACTTGCATTATAACAGAGCTACCCATATTTGATATTTTATCTATATATACTAATCCAATATTTACAAGATTAATTTCCACAAGAAAATAATAGCTTATAGATTGTGTATGATACATATTGGATAATGTATGACTGTAAATTCGTTATTTAAAAACAATTATACATAACTGTTGGATTGTTGAAAATGTTAAATTAAACAAAGACCAAAGTTTTCAAATTTTGATGAGAAACTAGTAAATATTGAGTTTCAATGGTGTACCAATCTTTGTAAGTTTCTTATACATGTTTCGTGATAATATTCTGGGAAAGTAATATGCATCTGGACCATATCACCTGTGTATTTTTGCTGTTTTTCCTGCGATATTGTGTTCTTTATTATTGTGGTAACTAAATCCTTGAAATCTGAATATGATAAATAGGCAGACATCCAAAACGTATTCAAAATTGAAATTAGTGTTTGCATGTTGAATGATTAAAAAAAAAGATTTCCAGCTTGCCATTGTCTTGTTTTGAGATACCTGAGTATATTTGAAAAATGAACTGAATCAGTGTCATTTTATCCTATTAAGAGGTCAACATAGGTAGTGTTTTTAAAAAAGGAAAGCCATTTGGAAAGATAGATAATAGCAGTTTAAATCTGAAAGAGTTATTTTGCAAATTTGAGGACTGTCATCAAATAATATCAAAATATACCATTTGATTCCATATATACATCCAGTGATTTAAAACAAAAATCAGTGTTATGTATTGAAATGATTTAAAATAAATATTAGTTGTAGCATGATTATCTACTATTTGGCTGTTGTGAAGCATACATTTAATTCTATATTGTTCAAATCAATATTTAAAACTTTTTTTTGGGCCATTTTAAAGACTATTGGAGCGCAACATTTTCAAGCTGAGTGTTATGAATGACCAAAACATTGATTGAATCATAGGCCATTTTTGCATTTGCTCATTATGTATGTGGCTGCCAAGGCAGCACATGTACATCCTGGTGATAGTCCAAGACAGGTTGGACATCCTCTTCGTTTCTGTTGTGTGGTTGTGTGTAATCAAGACGAGAATAGGACGTCAAGATGTAGCATGGCAGTTTGAGAATTAGAATTGTGTGAAAATGCAATTATAAATAAAATGGGTGCTTACAGTCAAATTGACCATCACGTTTGATGGCTTATTTATTTATTTATTCCACACTGTTGTGGCTGATTCTTAACTGCTCACTGAAGTTGCTTAAGAAGCCATTGAGTTCCAAGAAGACACTTTGCCAGGATTCAAGAAGGATCACTGTAAACTGCTCAGTGTAACTTGGTATGGACAATAAATGCTCTCCTTCCTATTGAGACCTAAAACTTGAGAATGAAGTCTTCAAGTGACAGTATGCTAGCTGATTGTAGTGTCTGAATATGGTGGCTAATTCAAAATCTTTCTGTTAATCATATTTATTGCTTCTTTTTTCAAATTATATGTGCCCTCTTCCATTTTTTGCACATGCCTACTTGAACATGCCCTGTTAATCAGGAGAGAGAAGATGGTTGATTAGAACAAGGCTGTGTACTCTCTCCTCTCCTTTACTCTCTCTACACCAACGACTGCACCTCTACAAACACCTCTGTCAAGCTTCTCAAGTTTGCGGATGACACAACCCTGATTGGACTGATCCAGGATGGGGAGGAATCTGCCTACAGACAAGAAGTGTCACAGCTGGCGTCCAGGTGCCATCGCAATGACCAAGAGCTCAATTGACAATTGACACTGCTCTTAAGACAGTGGAATTGATTGTAGACTTTAGGAGAGCTCCCCCTCCCCTCACCCCACTCACCATCAACAACACCACGGTCACATCTGTGGAGTATTTTAAGTTCCTGGGAACCATCGTCTCCAAGGACCTTAAATGGGGAGCTACCATCGACTCCACAGTCAATAAGGCACAACAGAGGATGTACTTCTTACGACAGCTGAGGAAGCACAATCTGCCACAGGCAGTGATGATCCAATTCTACACGGCCATCGTAGAGTGTGTTCTCACCTTCTCCATCATGGTCTGGTTTGGCTCAGCCACCAAGCACAACACCTGAAGGCTGCAGCGAATCGTCCGATCAGCTGAGAAGGTTATTGGCTGCAACCTTCCCTCCATTGATGAACTGTACACTGCAAGGGCCAGGAAGCGAGCGGGCAAGATCATCTCTGACCCTTCTTACCCTGGCCACAGATTCTTTGAATCACTTCCCTCTGGAAGACGACTCTGGACTGTCAAAGCTGCCAAAGCCAGACATAAAAATAGTTTTTATCCACGAGTAGGTGCTCTACTCAACAGCCAAAAATCTGAAGCCTCCCTTTGATCTGGTATTTTGTTGGTTCACATGCTTGATCAAGGGTGTTTTATCATTAATGTTTTATTATTAATATTTAGTGTTTTCTGAGTCATTCGTAACTGTCACTGTATGTCATGTTGTTACTTGTGGGCGGAGCACCAAGGCAAATTCCTTGTATGTGAATACTTGGCCAATAAACGTACTTAATGAAGGCTAAATATCCACATTGTCTCCGCATTCATCCCTGAATAGCAGTACTATCCTTTGCTCTTTTTATACCTGGGATTGCAGATCTACATGGATTGAACATCTATAGAATCTGTCAAGTAAATTAAGGAGATTTTGTTGGTAGTTTCAAAACACATAGCTACACAAACATACTGATTTCCATAGTAGATCCAAATCTGTTGACTGCACAAAATGATCTGAGCAATCTTATTTCTTTTCAATCTATGGAATGTATTTACTTTCTTGATGCAGCTGGCAACTTCGTTAATTATGCTACAGGCACCTCCTACATTATGTTCTTTCAGAAAATGGAAATTCACCCTGATGGAATTCACAAATCACAAATCTAAACATTGAAATTTCTCCTTGGGGAATTTTTGTGGGGGGGATAAAAGATGAATAAATGTAAAATTTCCCCCCCCGACACTCATTTCTTGATACATGCATAGATGACGTCACTTTGTGTTAAGAAAAGTCTTGATACGCTCTGATTTCTAGCTATTCAACTTCCACCTCCCCCCCCCCCTATAATGGGGGGGATTGGCTGTATTGTTCCAGATGATATTACCCACACACTTCTATACCACATTCATCTTATAACGGATATAAGGTTAGAAGTACATATGTATTCAACCATTCCGAAGTTCATCAACTACAAATCCATTGATGGCTCTGACTTAAACGTTAAATTAACCCAACGGAAACTGAGGGATAGGTTATACAGACATTTGGATGGGCAAGGGCTGATTAGGCATGGTTTTGTACGTGGGAGGTCATGTCTCACAAATCTGATTGAGTTTTTTGAAGAAGTGACCAAAAAGGTCGATGAGGGCAGGGCTGTTGTAGATGTTGTATACATGGAATTCAGTAAGGTGTTTGACAAGGTTCCACATGGTAGGCTGCTCTGAAAGGTTAGATCGCATGGGATCCAAGGAGAGATGGCTGAATGGATAGCAAATTGGCTTCATTGAAGGAAGCAAAGATTGATGGTGGAAGGTTGCTTCTCAGACTGGAGGCCTGTGAATAGTGGTGTGCCTCAGGGTTTGGTGTTTGGCCTGTTGCTGTTTGAATGAATGAATACGTTTAATGGCCAAGTATTCACATACAAGGAATTTGCCTTGGTGCTCTGCCCGCAAATGATAACGGCATACAGTGACAGTTAGGAATGGCACATAAAACATTATTGATTAAACAATGAATTAAATAAAATAGCAGATTTTTGGTTATTGAGTAGAGCTGCTACTCTTGGAAAAAAGCTGTTTTTATTGTCTGGCTGTGGCAGCTTTGACAGTCCGGAGTCGCCTTCCAGAGGGATGTGATTCAAAGAGTTTGTGGCCAAGTAGGTGTGAAGTGGTGAATGTGGAGGAGTGGGTGCAGACTGGGGTCTGGCTGTGTTGGTTGGGGAGTGGGGGAGGTGGTACCAGGGTTACGTTTCTGTTTGTCAAACCTGCAGTAGAACTCATTCAGGTCATTGGTCAGCTGACGATTATCCAAAGAGCGAGGGGCTTTCCCCTTGTAGCTGGTGATTTTTTGCAAGCCCTTCCAAACTGAAGAAGAGTCACTAGCTGAGAACTTTCTCCTCAACATCTCAGAGTACCTTTCCTTGGCAGCTCTGATTCCTCTTTCCAGCTTGTAGTTTGCCTGCCTGGAGAGGTCTGCATCCCCACTCCTGTAGGCTTCCTCTTTAGACTGTCGGAGCTTTCTGAGTTCAGCAGTAAACCAGGGCCTGTCATTGTTGAAGCAGGTCTGGGTCCTAGTTGGAATGCAACTGTCCTCACAAAAGCTGACATATGATGTACACAGTGTTGCTTCCCTGAATACATTCCAATCCATGCAGTCAAAGCAGAATTGTAGTTTCTGAATGCCCTCTCTTGTCCACCTTTTTGTTGTTCTGACCACAGGCTTAGCAGATTTTAGTTTCTGCCCACAGGCTTAGCAGATTTTAGTTTCTGCCTGTAGGTCGGAATAAGGTGAACTAGACAATGATCAGAGAGACCCAGACCCGCCTGGGGAACAGAGCGATATGCGTTCTTGATTGGTGTGTAACAGTGGTCAAGTGTTATCTCCCCTCTGGTGGGGCAGGTAACCTGAAGTCTGTACTTTGTAAGGTCACGGCTGAGGTTAGCTTTGTTAAAGTCCCCCAAAACAATGGAGTCCGGGAAGTCACTCTACCCTCATTACCTGGTCAGCGGCTTGCGTTTGCGCTTTACGTACGCAGGCATTGGGGGGAGGATGTAAACACCAGCGAGAATAAAGGAGTTCAATTCCCTCGGAGAGTAGAAGGGTTTGCAGTTTATAAAGAAGGATTCTAGGTTGGGCAGTTTGATAGTACCGTGATGTCGTTGCACCAGTCCTGGTTGGTATAGAAGCATATTCCACCCTCTCTTGATTTCCCCGCTGCCTCCACTTCCAGGTCTGCTCTGTGAAGTTGGAAACCAGCCAATTGCTGCGCGCTGTACGGGGTCGGCTCACACAGCCAGGTCTTGGTGAAGCACAGGGCAGCGGCTCGAGAGAAGTCCTTGTTTGTCCAGCGCAGGAGTTGCAGTTCGTCCACTTTGTTATTGAGAGAACGTACGTTTGCCAGGAATATGCTCGGGAGTGGTGTGTGTGATCCTCATCGCCAGAATCGGGTGAGTGCTCCAGAGCACTTTCCATGGGTCCTCCTCCTTCTCAAGACCTTGAATGCAGCCACAGCCCCGCCGATGAGTATGTCCAAAAAATCCAATGAGTAAGAGAAATCCGGAATGGTGTTTGGTGGTAATGAGTACCTCTCTCGTGAATGTAATCTTTGTAGGGTTTTCACAGATGACACAATCGAACAAACATACAAAACAGCAAGAAGCAGTACACCGTGGCAGCCATCGTCGGCGCCAGCATCAGCAAGTTTACTCTTTGTCATCTACATCAGTGATTTGGACAAGAACATACAGGGCAAGATTAGCAAGTTTGCTCATGATACAAAAGTGGTGGTTTGGAGATAGTGAAGATGGTTGTGAAAGATTGCAGCAGGATCTTGATCGATTGGCCAGGTGGGCTGAGGAATGGTTGATGGAATTGAATACAGAGAAATGTGAGGTGTTGCATTTTAGGATGTCTAAGCTACACAGGACCTACACAGTGAATGGTAGGCCTCTGGGAAGTGTGGTAGAGGAGTGCAGGTGCATGGTTCCTTGAAGATCGAGTCGCAGGTAGATAAGGTGGTCAAAAAGGCTTTTGGCACATTGGCCTTCATCAGTCAGAGTATTGAGTATAGCAGTTGGGATGTCATGTTGCAGTTGTATAAGACGTTGGTGAGACCGCATTTAGAATATTGTGTTCAGTTCTGGGCACCATGTTATAACCATATAACCATATAACAATTACAGCATGGAAACAGGCCCTCTCGGCCCTTCCAGTCCGTGCCGACCATTTGTTTTCCCCTAGTCCCATCTACCTGCACTCAGACCATACCCCTCCATTCCCTTCACGTCCATATACCTATCCACTTTACTCTTAAATGTTAAAATCGATCCTGCCTCCACCACTTCTGCTGGAAGCTCATTCCACACAGCCACCACCCTCTGAGTAAAGATGTTCCCCCTCACGTTACCCCGAAACCTCTGTCCCTTAATTCTCATGTCATGCCCTCTTGTTTGAATCTTCCCTACCCTCAATGGGAAAAACGTATCCACGTCAACTCTGTCTATCCCTTTCATCATTTTAAAGAACTCAATCAAGTCCCCCCTTAACCTTCTGCGCTCCAAAGAATAAAGACCTAACTTGTTCAACCTTTCTCTGTAACATAGTTGCTGGAACCCTGGCAACATTCTAGTAAATCTCCTCTGTACTCTCTCTATTTTGTTGACATCCTTCCTATAATTAGGCGACCAAAATTGTACACCATACTCCAGAATTGGTCTTACCAATGCCTTGTACAATTTTAACATTACTTCCCTACTCCTATATTCAATGCTCTGATTTATAAAGGCCAGCACACCAAAGGCTTTCTTTACCACCCTATCTACATGCGATTCCACTTCAGGGAACTATGCACAGTTATTCCTAGATCCCTCTGTTCCACAGCATTCCTCAATTCCCTACCATTTACCATGTACGTCCTATTTTGATTTGTCCTGCCAAGATGTAGCACTTCACACTTATCAGCATTAAACTCCATCTGCCATCTTTCAGCCCACTTTTCCAAATGGCCCAAATTTCTCTGTAGACTTTGAAAATCTACTTCATTATCCACAACACCACCTATCTTAGTATCATCTGCATACTTACTTATCCAATTTTCCACCCCATCATCCAGATCATTGATGTACATGACAAACAACAGTGGACCCAACACAGATCCCTGAGGCACCCCACTGGTCACCGGCTTCCAACCTGACAAACAGCCATCCACCATTACTCTCTGACATCTCCCATTCAGCCACTGTTGAATCCATCTTGCTACTCCGCCATTAACACCCAAAGATTGAACCTTCTTAACCAACCTTCCATGGGGAACCTTGTCAAAGGCCTTACTGAAATCCATATAGACAACATCCACTGCTTTACCCTCATCAATTTCCCTAGTTACCGCTTCAAAAAATTCAAGAAGGTTTGTCAAACATGACCTTCCAGGCACAAATCCATGTTGACTGTTCCTGATCAGACCCTGTTTATCCAGATGCTTATATATATTATCTCTAAGTATCCTTTCCATTAATTTGCCCACCACTGACGTCAAACTAATAGGTCTATAATTGCTAGGTTTATTCTTTGAACCCTTTTTAAACAATGGAACAACATGCGCAGTTTACGCCAATCTCCGGCACTATTCCCGTTTCTAATGACATTTGAAATATTTCTGTCATAGCTCCTGCTATTTCTACACTAACTTCCCTCAATGTCCTAGGGAATATCCTGTCAGGACCTGGAGACTTATCCACTTTTATATTTTTCAAAAGTGTCAGTACTTCCTCCTCTTTGAATCTCATAGTTTCCATAGCTACTCTACTTTTTCCCCTTAACTCACAGAGTTCAATATCCTTCTTGGTGAATACCGAAGAAAAAAAAAAGTTCAATATCTCCCCCATCTCTTTTGGCTCTGCAGATAGCTGTCCATTCTGGTTCTCTAATGGTCTAATTTTATCCCTCGTTATCCTTTTGCTATTAATATAGCTGTAGAAACCCTTTGGGTTTACTTTCACCTTTCTTGCCAAAGCAACCTCATATCTTCTTTTAGCCTTCCTAATTTCTTTCTTAAGATTCTTTTTACATTCTTTATACTCCTCTAGCACCTCATTTACTCCATGCCTCCTATAATTATTGTAGACATCTCTCTTTTTTCGAAACAAGTGTCCAATTTCCCTTGAAAACCATGGCTCTTTCCAATTTTTACTATTTCCTTTCAACCTAACAGGGACATAAAGATTCTGTACTCTTACAATTTCCCCTTTAAATGTCCTCCAATTTCTCTTCTACATCCTTCCCATGAAACAAAGTGTCCCAATTCACTCCTTTCAAAATCCTTACGCATTCCCTCAAAGTTAGCCTTTCTCCAATCAAAAATCTCCACCCTAGGACCAGTTCTGACTCTCTCCATAATTATATTGAAACTAATGGTATTGTGATCACTGGTCCCGAAGTGCTCACCAACGCATACCTCCGTCACCTGACCTGCCTCATTTCCTAACAGGAGGTCCAGCACTGCCCCTTCTCTGGTCGATACCTCTATGTACTGCTGCAAAAAACTATCCTGCACACATTTTACAAACTCCAAACCATCCAGCCCATTTACAGAATGTGTTTCCCAGTCTATTTTTGGAAAATTGAAATCTCCCACAATCACTACCTTGTGCTTACTACTAATATCTGCTATCTCCTTACATATTTGCTCTTCCAATTCACGCTCCCCATTTGGAGGTCTATAATACACCCCTAAAAGTGTTGCTACACCGTTCCCACTTCTCAGTTCCACCCAAATAGCCTCCCTAGACGAGCCCTCTAATCTATCCTGCCAAAGCACTGCTGTAATATCTTCTCTGACAAGCAATGCAACACCTCCCCCTCTTGTCCCTCCAATTCTATCACACCTGAAGCAACGAAATCCTGGAATATTTAGTTTCCAATCACAGCCCTCCTGCAACCATGTTTCACTGATTGCCACAACATCATATTTCCAGGTGTCAATCCAGGCTCTAAGTTCGTCCACCTTACTTACAATGCTCCTAGCATTAAAATATACACAATTTAGAAACCCACCATCCCTTTTTCTCTGTCTATTATCTTTTTCATCTTTCTCGCCTACATTTTGGATCCGAGTGCTTCCCTTCTCTGCCTCTTGCCCCACACCCTGACCCCTAGCCCCCTCTACCCGAGTCCCTCCCCCCAGCCTTTCTAGTTTAAAGTCACCCCAGTAGCCTTTGCAAATCTCCCTGCCAGGATATTGGTCCCCCTCGGGCTCAAGTGCAACCCGTCCTTTGTGTACAGATCATGCCTTCCCCAAAAGAGGTCCCAGTGATCAAGAAACAAATCCCTGCCCACTGCACCAGTCCCTCAGCCACGCATTTATCCTCCACCTCATTTCATTCCTACTATCACTGTCACGCGGCACAGGCAGTAATCCTGAAATTGTTACCCTTTTGGTCCTTCTCCTTAACTTTCCCCCCAACTCCCTAAATTCTCCCTTCAGGACCTCGTCACTTTTTTTGCCTATGTCATTGGTACCTATGTGTACCACAACATCAGGCTCCTCTCCCTCCCTTATCAGAATCTTTTGGACACGTTCTGACACATGCGAGACCCTGGCACCATTTCGTGACCATGACTACCATCCGGGTCTCCCGACTGCGTCCACAGAATCGCCTATCCGACCCCCTAACTATAGAGTCCCCTATTACAATTGCCCTCCTCTTTTTGTTACCCTTCTGAGCATCAGGGCCGGTCTCTGTGCCGGAGGCCCGGCCGCTGTTGCTACCCCCAGCTAGGCTGTCCCCTCCAATCGTACTCAAACCCGAGTACCTATTTTCCAGGTGTACGGTCACAGGGGTACTCTCTAGCCCCTGCCTCTGCCCCTTGCCCTTCCTAACTGTGACCCACTTGTCTGCCTCCTGTGGTTTGGGAGTGACTACCTCCCTGTAGCTCCTCTCTATGACCTCCTCACTCTCCCTGACCAGACGGAGGTCATCGAGCTGCTGCTCCGGTTCCTAACACAGTCCTTTAGGAGCCCCATCTCAACACACCTGGTGCAGATGTGGATGTCTGGAGGGCTATCAGATTCCCTGACCTCCCACATCTGACATCCAGAACAGTACACTGCCCTGGCCTTCATACTGCCCCCCTTACACAGGATACAATATAAAGTACACAACAAACTGCTGGGATCTGACTGCCAATCAGCTGGTTACCCTGGTCCACTTCCCACCAATCAGCGGCTTCCTCAAAAAAAAAACACTTCTCCAAATGGAATGTTATGGATGTCGGTAAGCCTCTGAAAAAACAAGCCCCGCGCTTGATTTTAAACCTTACCGGTCGGGTGTCGCTCCTCCCCCTCTTCCTCTTTCAACGGCTCCTGTGGGCCTCTGAAAAAACAAGCCCCGCGCTGGATTTTAAACCTTACCGGTCGGGTGTTGCTCCTCCCCCTCCTCCTCTTCCAACGGCTCCTGTGGGCCTCTTTCTAATAAGAAAGATATTGTCAAGCTTGAAAGGATTCAGAGAAGATTTGCGAGGATTTTGCCAGGACTAGAGGGTCTGAGCTATAGGGAGAGGTAGAGTAGGTTGGATATCTATTCCTTGGAGTGCAGGAGGATGAGCGGTGATCTTATAGAGGTGTATAAAATCATGAGAGGAATAGATCAGGTAGATGCACAGAATCTCTTGACCAGAGTAGGGCAAACGAGGACCAAATGACATAGGTTCAAGGTGAAGGGGAAAAGATTTAATAGGAATCTGAAGGGTAACTTTTTTCACACAAAGGGTGGTAGGTGTATGGAACAAGTTGCTAGAGGAGGTAGTTGAGGCTGGGACTATCCCAACCTTTAAGAAACAGTTAGACAGGTACATGGATAGGACAGGTTTGGAGGGATATGGACCAAGCGCAGGCAGGTGGGACTAGTGTTGCTGGGACATCTTGGCCGCTGTGGGCAAATTGGGCCGAAGGGCTTGTTTCGACACTGTACACTCTATGACTCTGATGGACATGATTTTTGAGATAGTCTGAAGAAGGGTCTCGACCTGAAATGTCACCTTTTCCTTCGCTCCATAGGTGCTGCCTCACCCACTGAGTTTCTCCAGCATTTTTGTCTACCTTCGACATGATCTTTGATGTCAATTTCACTTTCCTGCCTAGTTCCCCTAATTTTTGATTACCGTATAATGGAAAATATCTCCGCTTTAAATAGACCTAATGATTCTGCAATTGCCACTCTCGGGGAGAGAATTCCAAAGATTTACAGTTCTTTGAAAGAAATAATCTCATTGGTGGGCACCTAACACATTGTGAAATCATGCCCTTTAGACCCTTACCAGGGAAAACAAGCTTCAACATTATCTAGTCCCTTCAGAATTAGGAATATGTAAATTAGATTATCTCAGGTTATATTCCAAGAGAAAGTTCAAGGAGAGGTCTAATGACATAATTTGAAAAATAGCATTATCTTATTTGACTCTACACAGAAGTAAATTGCGAATCAAAAGATGTTAAGATTGGTTTTACAATCTGACCAATATGATTGAAAGCTGAAATGAGTAGGCATTTGAGTCATTGCATTCTATATATCATTATGAATGCACTGCATTTCTGAACTTTTTGCTGTTTTATGATCTGTTCATGTGTCGTCATTATGCAGCTTTATCATCCACCCATCCACCCTTACTCACTTAGTTCCACATATTGCATTCCAGCTCTTGCCCCACCATCGTCACCTTTTTATACTGGCTATCCCCCCCTCCACTTTTTCTTACACACTGAGGAGGGGTTTTATCCTGAAATGTCAACTGTCTATTTCCCTCCACAGATACTGCTTGACCCGCTGAATTCTTCCAACAGCTTGTTTCATATCATTGATTCTGTTTATCCAATGAGCTGTTGAAGGAAGAGAAGTAGGAGTAGCTTAAAATCGATAGTAAATGGATTTTAGGCTACCAATTTGGGCAACACAGTGGCGCAGCAGTAGAGCTGCTGCCTCACAGTGCCAGAGACCCGTGTTCGATCCTGACTGCGGGTGCTGTCTGTATGGAGTTTGTATGTTTTCCCTGGGACAGCGTGTGTTTTCTCCGAGTGCTCTGGTTTATTCCCACACTCCAATGACGTGCAGATTTGTAGGTTAATTGTCTTCTGTAAATTCCACCTAGTGTGTAGGATAGAACTAGTGCATGGGTGATTGTTGGTCGGCTCAGACTTGGTGAGTTGAAGGGGCTGTTTCCATGCTATATCTCTAAACTAAGATAAACTTGCAGGTAGACCTGTTGAAGGGTTGCTCATAGGAAGTCTCATCTAGCCCTATTATTCTATAGATTGGTATAGGAGGAAGCTGCGTATAAGTATATAGCCCTTTGCTGAATTATTGGAGATGCCTATTAGACTAGATATTATGCTTTATTATTTATTGCCAAGGTCACTTTAGAGTTTTGTAAGAGATATAACACATCCCTCAGTTCACTGCACAAATGAATCAAACAATTTGCGAATGCTCGCTTCTCCTGAGCAAATTAGTGTATAATGTTGGCAATAGATGCCAGTGTTCAGATTTAAAGAGTCCTGAGATTTTTTAACTGTGTGACGATATCCCTTATGCCCAGGGTTTCATTGGTTGATCTTGTATCCATTAGCAAACTACAAGACCAGTGAGCATCTGATAAGTAGAAAAGTTATTCCATTATTATCCATGTTATACAGTGTATGACCACGACAGAGGAAAGTAAGTCCATGCACATCCTGTTGGGGCATTATGTCCCTTTCTTCCCTAACCATCTAGGAGTGTCACAGGATGGCTCTTCTGAGCAATGATGCCTATTGTACAATTAATATCTTTACAAGTTTTGTTGTTGTTGCTTATTTCACTAAGATAGTTCCTATCTTCGCGACAAAGTCCAAAATGGAATATTACCTTTCTATTAAACTAATTGACAGAGCAAAATTAATCTAATTAGTTATTCTTTTGCAATGTTTCTCTTGTTGCTTTACTTGTCACACAGGTGGCTTGGTCCCCCAACACAATATTCCACCACTCACCCATAGCCCCCAACTGCACAGGCGCAGCTCATTTCCCCTTATCCCTAGCACTCTCTCCTCCTTCTATTCACCCTCTTCTTTCCCCTCTCCTCCTCCCCTCCCCAATGCCTCCCTCACCTCTCTCCCTCTCCTTTCCCCTACCCTCAGTCCCTCCCTCCCTCCCTACACAACCACTCTCCCCTCCCTACCCTCTTCCTATCCCTCTATCCATGTCCCCCACTCCTCACCTCCCCATCCCCCCCACTATCCCTCCACACCTCCCCACTGCCCTCCTCTCCCTCTGTTCACCACTCCCTGCCTCCCCCAATCCCCCCTCCTCTACTTCCCCCCTCCTCTGCTTCCCCCCTCCTCTACTCCCCCCTCCTCTCCCTCTATTCCCCCTCCTCCCCCACTCTCCCTCCTCATCTCCCACTTTTCCCTCTCCTCCTACAATCCCTCCCACACCTCTCCTTTTCCCTACCCTCAGTCACTCCCTCCCTCCATCCATAACTCCTCTCCCTTCCCTACCCCCCCTCCTCTCCCTCTATCCCCTCTCCTCCCCCACACTCCCTCCTCAACTCACCAGGATCGCAAGGTTGTCGCTCCTCTCCCTTCTTGCGTGCCCCGGTGGACCATCAGCCGTCGGTGCCCTTAAAGCCAGGCCTCGGATCCACCAGCGGTGCACCAGCACGGCCCGCCGGCCGGTGGGTGGGGGGGGGTGTGGTGGTGGGGGAAGAGTTCGGAGAAAAGACGGGGGAAGAGCCATCGGGGAGTATCACGGAGGAGGGGGGCAGGAGCCAGCGAGGGGGACCAAAAGGGAAGGGGCAGGTGCTGCAGGGCATTGCAATGGCAGCGCGTTTGGGACTTGCAGCGGGCGCTGGATGCTCTACTCCGCCGGGATCAGTCTTTCCGCTTTCCGTTTGGAGACATCTCCGACTGCGCCGGGCTGGGCCGGGCCGCTTCTGGGGACGCGGAAAATTGTGTCCGGTTGGAGACCTCCGCCAGCCACCAACAGCATCCCTCAGCTCCAGTAAAGACGCGATGGTGCAGGAAGGGGAAGACCGTCCCGGGGAGTGACAGGAGAAGAGACAAATCCGCGTGGCGCTGACTGGCAGGAGACTGGCTGATCGATCTGCGAACGCGCGGTTTTTACGATTTTTGAACCTCTCTTTTACAATATACTACCGATCGGAACGAAACATGTTGCACTTGCAGCACAGGAGAATGGTGAGTGAGCTGACGGAAAATCGTAGCACCATCGCATACCGTTTTTGCGCAAATAAAACGCGCAAACCGGAAGAGCACAAGATCATAGTTTTAGTTATGTATAGATAGATATCAAAAAGAACACTATAAACGTATGATAACAAACTTTAGTTCAACTTGACTAGTCTCTGTGTAAAATGAAACCAGAACACATTTGTAAATATTTTATACACAGAGACTATCACCTTTATATGAATGCTGATCTCTCAATTATATTCTTAATTTAAATATAAAAATGATTCAGTTGAAAAATGCTGTGTGTGGGAAGAGACGTTTAACATAATTAGACAATTTCATGAACTTTGTCTCACACTACATCATTTCAGTAATAATTAATCTATTTTGATATTAAATTTACATTGCTGTGTGGACCAGGTCAAATTGGAGCCAACAACAGATAACCTCAGACAGCGTGTTTCCCTGATAGGCCAATTATTGGCTTGGGACAGTGGGATCCCAAGACAGATGCATTGTTGCGAACTGCAGAACAGGTCAACCAAATATTAAAAGCCCTATCCCACTGTATGAGTTCATTCAAGTGCTCTCCTGAGTTAAAAAACCCCAAAAAACTCATGTTAAGCACGTAGAATGAACGTAGCGAGTACATCGGAGCTCGGGGGCGTCTCTTAGCGACTCGTAACGCTCACGGCAGGTACTCGGGAAACGCGGTAAGCTCGGGAAGACTCATGAGGATTTTTCAACATGTTGAAAAATGTCCACGAGAGCCCCGAGTACCTGCAAGCGGCCATCACCATAAATCTCCGAGTTCGAATCAGGGCAAACTTGGGAGAACTCTTTGAATGAACCCATACAGTGGGACAGGGTTTTAATGGAGGAAGAGGGGAGGGATGAGGGAGAAACATATTGTCTCATAATTACTTGTGAAATTTCTATGTGGAAATTGAATGCTGCATTACAGCAGTGCCAATACATTAAATTAGTTCATTGTTAGAGAAAAGCATCCTGATTAGTTTGAGAATGGTGTTGTCAAAACCACTGGCATTTACCTCATTATTCCTGACAGCACTGCAAGATTCACATATATGCCTTTTTGTCATGGAAATTCAAAAGGTACTGTTTGTAATTTGTCATGAGGTTGTGTTAGGTTGTGTTCTGATGCTGAATTCAACACGAAGTTCACCAAGAATGTGAAAACTTGGAATAATTCCCACTCTTTACTTTCCAAAAAATCTTGCACCAGGTCTGAAGAGGGAGAATAAATTATGTTTCCATTGATTTTAATGAAGAGAACAGCTAAAAAATATAATTAACTTAAAAAATCATGCTTGGCTTATTGATTTAACAGAATATTTAAAACGCTTAGAAGACTTGTTTAAAAAAATTCTTTGAAGACTTGTTCATTTAGATTTTGTGTGTTTTTAAGACTTTGATGCTTTGATTTATTTTTAAATCTATTTAATACTTTCAATGTTTTGAATATTTTTCAATATAATCATATAATTAATGAATAAGGTATAGAAGTATATAAAATTGAGTGGCATGATCAGATTTTTGTTCTCAGGATGGAAAACTAGAGGGCATAGCTTTAAGGTGAGAGAAGAAGATGTGCGGGACAAGTTTTGTTTTACACAGTGATCAGTGAGTACCTGGAATGTGCTCTGGAGGTGGTGAAGCAGATATGTTAAAGCATTTAAAATTTAGGCATATGGATATGCAGGTTATGGAGAGAGTTGGGTTATGTGCAGGTAGATAAATGATAGTCTTGTCATCATGATCAGCACAGACATTGTTTACCAAAGGACCTGTTCTTGAGCTGTGTGGAACAGTTCCAGTAAATTTTGCAATGATGAGTTGGCCTTCTGAGAGATGTTAAGATTTTATAGGTGAACTAGTTTGGGTCACTCCAAATGCCACCCTTTTTACATGTGTAATGTAATTTTGCCCAAGGTTTTGCAGCAAATTGCTTAAAATCTTCTTTGAAATTCATACTGGGAGAATGACTAAAAGTTAATGTTCTTGGCCTCAAAATCTCCAAAATGTGCTCTAACTTTCTTTACAATATTGAAAATGTTTTGTAATGAACAGAAATAAGAGAGTTAGAGAGCGAGACTGTTAAAAGCTTTGATTCTTAGAACTGCCAGTGCATATCAGAGGTAAGCAATACACTTCCATATTGAAGCTATTTTGATGAAACCAAGACCATAAAATATCTTCTGCGTGAGAGATTATAATGTTTGCCCATTGTTGTTCCAGCACTATGGAACATGATATGGGTGTTGCTTTAGAATGCCTTAGCTGGTGAAGGAAATAGAAAACACAAAGGATGCCTTTTGTATGCATCATAAAAATGTCTGCATTTGATATAGATATGTATGCGATACAGATGTGTATGCGAAGCTAAAAGGCAGGGAGTGAAATGTTTCCATTGAAAACCTTGGAAATGTTTCCCTAATCCATCAAATTTAATATAATATTTAGTACCTGATTAGCAAACCTGATCCATCTTAATGTTCTTCAACAGACCGAACAGCAGTTTGTAACTGATCTTACTATTCTCCATGTCTATCTAGTTGTGAACACCAAATCATCCTCTGCGATAATCTTCAACACTGGTGCTCCGCAAGGATGCATTCTCAGCCCCCTTCTTTATTCCTTGTCACACCCACGACTGTGCAGCCACTTACAAATCTAATTCAATTTATAATTTTGCAGATTACACCACCATTGTGGGCTGGATATCAAATAATGATGAGATGGAGCACAGGAAGATTAAGAACTTTGTGACCTGGTGTAAAGACAACAACATTTCTCTCAGCAAGACAAAGGAGATAGTGTTTGACTTCAGGAAGTGAAATGGTACACAACGGCGCCGGGTTGAGATGGTTGAAAGCTTCAAATTCCTTGGAGTAAATATCACCAACAACTTCTCCTGGACCACCCATATTGAGGCAATGGCCAAGAAAGCACACCAACAACTCTACTTTCTTAGAAGGTTTAGGAAGTTCGGTATGTTCCCAACAACTTCTACAGATGAGCCAAAGAAAGCATTTTATTGGGATGCGTCATGGCATGGTTTGGGAACAGCTCCATCCAAGGCTGCACGAAATTGCAGAGAATTGTGGACGCAACCCACACCATCACACAAACCAATCTCCATTCCATTGACACCTTTTATACCTCATGTTGCAAGGCCACCAGCAAAATCAAGAACGAGTGGCACCCTGGCCACTCCCTCTTCTACCCTCTCCCATTGGGCAAAAGATATAGAAGTGTGAAAACACACACTTCCAGATTTAGGGACAGTTCCCAGTTGCTATCAAAAAAACTGAACAATCCAACCACTACTATCTACCTCATTGGAGACCCTTGGACTATCCTTGATTGGACTGTACTGGCTTTATCTTGTACTAAACATTAATAACATTATTCCCATTATCATGTATCTGTACACTGTAAATGGCTTGATTGTAATCATGTATTGTCTTTCTGCTGAGTGATTAGCACGCAACAAGCTTTTCATTGTACCTCGGTACATGTGACAATAAACTAAACTCAAACTCAAAACATAAAAAGCTTCCTTTTTATTCTTGACCAAATTTATAACCTCTCATTATCCAAGGTTCGCTTACCTTGCCATAGTTGTTGCTCGTTAGTGAAAGATGCAAGTGCTTAACTGTGATCAGATGGTCTTTAAACAATTCCCACATATCAGAGGTGGACTTGCCAAATAACAGCTGCTCCCAAATTACTTTCCCTAGCTCTTGCCTAATAATGTTGTAATTCACCCTCCCCCACTTTAGTGCTTTTCCTAAGGTCCAACTTCTCCTAACTATGTTAACATTTCAGTTGTGATTTCTGTTCCCAAAAGGTATCCCATTGAAATACTAGTCACCTGTCCACAGTTGTTTCTCAATACAAAGTCCAATCCGGTCCCTCCTCTGGACTACCCCCTTTTGGATACATCTAACATCTAACAGATTCTGCCCTGTCTAAGCATCTTGCACTGAGGAAGTGACTATCAGTATTGAACAAGTTAACGTCTTCCAGTATGACAACCCAGTGGCTTTTACATTTTACCACAATTTGTCTTCATATATCTGTTCCTCTACATCCTATTGGGAATGACTACACCTTTCTTATTTTTGAGTTCTACTTTTATTGCCTCAGTGCATAAACCTTCCAGCATGTCTTCTCCAAGCTCGCACCCCTCATTTTTCAAACCATCAGAATAGGATTGGAAGCCCAGGGCATGTGTGCTTGGAGGAGGAGGAGGGTAGAGATTAAAGACGGTTGATAATGGTTTGGGTGAAATAAAGGTTAGATCTGAAGCTGCAATGATTTGGGGAAGGGAATAGGAGGCCGTGGCAAATAAAAGGTTGGAGAGTTGGTGAGAAGAGAGTAAAGGCCAAAATTGGATGGAGGTTGTCAACCAGAATGGGGGAATGAGGAAGAAATTAAAGGCGGGGGATGGAGATCAACTATGAAAACTAGTTGGTGGAATCTTATAATATAAAACAGAATTGAAAACATATGGCATCACCCATGTACTGAGAATAGGATGGTTATCTGCCCTTGTGCCATCTACGTTCATAAGAACAGAGAATCAACAAAGTTGAAGATTACACTGTAAGAAGCCAAATGCACATAATTTTTCATCTCTTGCTCTAAAGTGCCCGGCTGTTTTATACTCTACAATATTATTGATAGAACATAGCTTCTATTCTGGTTTGTGGCAATCAATTTTCACACTCATTATTGTCCAAATTTACCTTTTTATTTAAGTTGCTGCACAATATCTGCAAGGCCTGATGCTGAAATGTCTTCCTTTGCTGAATTGCTATGACTGCATGCCACTGTAATGTGATCTGCATGATTGGTTTCATTGTGCTCTATATTCATCAAAGGAATGTACATAAGGTGCTGTCTCAAGAAGGCAGTTAATACCACCAACACAAAACGTTGGCCACACTCTCATCTTGAAACTGCCATTGGGAAGAAAGTACAGGGGCTTAAACCATGACCTCTAGGTTTAAGAACAGCTTCTTCCTGGCAATCATCAGACTTTAGAACACTGCAATACTAGCCATAATCCAACCTCAGCAGCTATGAATTATTATGGACTTTGTTTTGGTTGCAATATATACTTTGGATTTGCACTAGGTCTGATTTCATAATGCCGATTATTATATATTTATTTGTGAGATTGCATCGATGGGCCTATAACCTCCAGCAAGTAAGAATAATTGTCCTGTTCCCAATACATAAGATAATTAAACACTCTTGACTCTGGGTAAGTTGCATTGAGGATGGACTACTTCTTCAAAGGCTAACCGAATTCCATTCCTTCACCAACATAGTTTTGTTATAGTACAGATAGATAATTCCCTTTTACCACAAGCACGTTCAGATTAATACTTTTTAACGCAAGCAGTTACACCTCCTTGGTGCACGGGTTGGGTTTCGGAAGTAACATTTTGTGTTTAAAAAAAATTGACAAAAATATTACCATTCTCTGATATGAAAAGTCTTTCAGGCGGATGACAAAGAGCAGTTCGAGCCCTTTGATTGCAGATGCTCCCGGACATGAAGAATAAACCTGTTGTCATACCGTGCTTTTGCAAAGTGTTATGGACCATTCTTGCATGTTTCTGACTGAAATAATCCAATGGGTGTATGCATGGTTTCATCTCTTGTAAATGAGAGTGTTTATTTTAGGTTTTCTAATCAGTGTTTGAACTTGTGTGGGCCAATTACACTTTGACAGAATGTGATTGTCTGGCTCTCTTTACTTGTGACCAAGAACATGTAAGCTGGTCTTAAATGTTAAGGCATTTGTTGATAAGAATTTTCAATAAAGTCTGATCTCATTTGTATTGTAAATCTTTTCTGGTTGCAAATTTTCCTTAATTGCAACTGTGAACAACTCACTTGCCTTATTTAATGTCTCCCCTTGAATGCAGATTTCATAATGCCATGTTTTTAAACATAGTTATCCAGTCGATGGCTAATATTTTCCACCATTCATAGGTGTTTTTTTAATGCAGTAAACTATATATGCTGTACATGCAATGTCTGTTTTGTTTCAAAAAATATTTTATTTTTAAAGTGGAAGCAGAAAATGGTGGAAACTGTCAGTTTGTAGGCAACTTCTGTGGAGAAAGTGGAGTTGAAGTTTTACGTTGAGAAAAGGAGGCTGACCTGAAACATTAACTCTGTTATTGAATATTGCCTGACCTGCTGAGTATTTCTAGTATAGTTTAGATACAGTGCAGAAACAGGCCCTTCGGCCCACCGGGAGCACGCCGACCAGCGATCCCCGTATATTAACACAATCCTACACACATTAGGAACAATTTTTACATTTACCAAGCCAATTTACATACATACCTGTACGTCTTTGGAGTGTGGGAGGAAACCTAAGATCTTGGAGTAAACCCACGCAGGTCACGGGGAGAACGTACAAACTCCGTAAAGACAGCACCCGTAGTCGAGATCGAACTCTGGTCTCCGCTGCTGCAAATGCTGTAAGGCAGCAATTCTACCACTGTGCCACCATGCCGCCCTTAGTCTGCTTTTATTTCAGATTTACAGTTTTATATCCCTTTTGATTGTTTTCTCCCAATCCTTACCATTCTTTGTGCCTTTTTCATGCCACTTGAAATGCTAATCGGATTAGAAATCAGGCTGTCCATTTTTTTTTGAAATTATGATCACTTTGTTCACTGATTGCATATTCTACAAAGAATACTTTACAGGCCTTTTTCCTGTTAGAAACATTTTTTTTCCCAGTGGTTAAAACTACACTTCTGATCCAGAGGTGTCTGTGTTATGACCATGATTGGGCCACATGGTAACCAGAGATGTATATGTAACAGGTCTTCATTCAGCATAAACAGACATGCAAAGGAGAAACAGGTGGAGGATTTTTTTTTCTCAACACAAACTGCAAACATTTTTCATACATTTTTTAGTGTTAATACATTCAATAATGCTATACTCAGCAACTAAGGGCAGCACAATGGCACAGCGGTAGAGTTGCTGCCATTGGGTTCAATCCTTACTGCTGGTGTTGTGTGTACGGAGTTTGTAAGTTCTCCCTGTGACCGTGTGGGTTTTTTCCGAGTGCTCCGGTTTCCTCCCATACCCCAAAGATGTACAGGTTTGAAGGTTAATAATAAGATTAAACGAGAACTTACCAGTTTGAAGTTTGATTGTTATTTTATGAGGGTTTACGATGAGGGATTACGTGAAGAAGGCCATCCCCACGCATGCGCGTCAATCTTCAAAGGTGTGAAATCACAGATAACAGTTGTTGAACTAACATAATAAGATTATAGATGACTAGAACTACCAGATGATCTTTGTGTTATGAGGGTAGGGAGCGGAGGGCACGTAATCCCTCATCGTAACTCCTCATAAAATAACGATCAAACTTCAAACTGGTAAGTTCTCCTTTAATCTTACTATTTTACTTCGGAGTGACTACGTGAATATTTTGAAGGTCTGTGATTTCATGCCATGGAAAAACGAGTCCACTCAAGCAAGACTGCTTCAGTTGACCACAGATGAGGGAAATATTCATAATGCATACATACATGACATAGATTTAAATCATGCTGATGCTGATAAATGAGCAAGCAATAATAACATTAACCCCTCTCAACCGAGGGGAACTATAAATTCGATCTAAATAGAGTAGACAAATACCCCTGGTCTGGCAATGGGTTAAATAAATGTTGGATACCTCGTTCGTTAGACCATCCTGTAGTTGACAGGATGTGGTCCAGAGGACCGCACATACCCTTTCTGCTGATGTAGCTGCCCAGGTGGAGTGAGATTAGAAATCAGTATCTACTCCTGTATATGCCAAACCTCGCATAACCACCTGGATATGGTCTGAACTAGTATCAGAGCCTCTAAGGCTCTAGATGACCTTGACGTAATGATGTAAATGTGTGACCACATGTAACCAAAGGTGCATGGGGTATGTAAACATGAATTATGATATTGCAGGCGTAATGATCCTGTCTATTCGCAATTTATGTAATGACTGGACCTGTGCGCTGAGGGCAGCGCCAGGGAATAACCTACCTATGAGAGCTGAACCAAAGATAGAGATATAGCTGGAGCCCCATGGTGAGTAAATGTTAACACAATGTCAATATCCCATACTTCCGCGTCCTTGGGTCTGGAAGAAATTGTGTTAATGATATCCTAAATACAGGACACCAGAGGGTGAAACCCAAGAGAGTGGGTCCCACTTGCTGCAGCAACTATGATGAGAAGCACGTTAAAGTACAGTTAATGAGACTATAACTTAATTTATTGTCAAAGACCCATAGAAAATTAACTCTAAGACGTCAGTGTCCGTGCCGTATTATGTGTAACATAATATTTAACAGAAAACGCTTCCCATCTCCTGAAGAGGCAAAGTACTGCTTTTTTGTTGCTATCCCTGCATTCTGCAGTGAGACATACATGGATCAGTCTGACAGCCCGAGCCGCAGGAGCGGCCTTCTCAGATTCTGTAAAGCAATGAATTGATTAATCATGTAGAGGCTGGTTCCCCGAATCCCAGGCTGAACCAGCAAAGTTTTATGTTTAGAACCCCTTATGTTTCTATATTATTCCCAACATTTCCAGGAAACCAATGCAGCGTAGGCCAGTCAGACAGTACGAGAACCCTGAATGCGGGATCTTGCTGAATTATTGCAATCCCTGACTGATGAGGCAAAATGGAGAACCACATAAAAGAACATTCCTCCCCTGTGTAGTGAGAATGAGCCTGCATGCAAAAATATCGATATTGGGTGCCATCGAGCCATCTATCTATATACTATTAAAACTCTGTGCGTGTGTGTGTCTGCCGACCGGGTGTATGTCAGATTTGTCCTTTGATTTCATGGTTCGCCAAAACCATACTTTCAAACCCCGAGATATTTTCCATTTTGCTACGCATTACACTTTTACATTCACCCATTCACTCCTCATTACATTTAAACATTTTTATGTACACTTTTTAACATAAATCCCCCCCCCCCCCCCCCCCCCCCCCCCCCCCCCCCCCCCCCCCCCCCCACACACACACACACTCACTCACTTTCTGGCCTCCTGCTGGCAAGGCACCATAACTGCAGCTGCTGCAGCCTGCTCTCCTCCAAAAACACCGCCATTTTTTTCTCCCGCGGCCGATTTTCGTGACTGAAGCACGTTCGGGGACCAGACCCAACAGGTCTGCACTTGGTCTAGTAAACTAGTAAAACTCTGTGTGTGTGTGTCTGCCGACCGACCGGGTGTGTGTCAGATTTGCCGTTTGATTTCATGGTTCACCAAAACCACACTTTCAAACCCCGAGATATTTTCAATTTGGCCACACATTATACTTTTACATTCACCCATTCACTCCTCATTACATTTAGACATTTTAATGTACACTTTTTAACATAAAATCCTTCACCCCCCCCACACACACTCACTCATTTTGTGGCCTCCTGTTGGCCAGACACCATAACAGCAGCTGCTGCAGCACTCAGTTAGAGAGAGTTTCGACCCGAAACGTCGCCTATCTCCTTCGCTCCTTAGATGCTGCTGCACCCGCTGAGTTTCTCCAGCTTTTTGTGTACCCTGCTGCAGCACTCACTCATTTTGTGGCCTCCTGTTGGCCAGACACCATAACGGCAGCTGATGCAGCCCGCTCTCCTCCAAAAAGGCCGCCATTTTTTTTCCCCCCGGCCAATTTTCCCTGCCGATTCGGCTCCCGGTTTCACTTCCTCCACTCCCCCCCCTCCTCCCCCGTACTCGGGTACTGAAGCACGTTCGGGGACCAGACCCAACGGGTCTGCACTTGGTCTAGTAGATCCTAAAATGCTTTGTGATCCAACATCCATACTGTGTTGTCATTGACTTTGCATGATGATACACCAGCGCCAAAAAAGGTTGGGCAAATTAAGACAGGATACTTTGACTTTATTGCATCCATGTGACTAACATATGCCACCACCACCACCACAGTGTATCAACTTGGAACTAAGCATGCAGGTTTTGCATATTCGCACAATAACCCTTTAACCCATAGTATAAACCTAGTGTCTATAGGTAGTTGATACCAATAAACTGAAGAATTGGTGATTCATGCAAATCCCATCCGCCTTCGTTACTAGAGATGGCATTCGTGATTTTCCATCTTTGAGCTCTAGCACGTATAAGTAATATAACTGAAGATTATGTGACCAAAACTACTGGAGCAATGCTGATTATAGTTCAACCACTATTGTGACTTTGGTAGCTTCAGCTGATAATAGCATAGATCTGTTAACAATGACCTATATGGCACTTGAGAGGTTAATACTTGCACGTTGAAAGTTCTAATAATGCAAGACCCAATTGCACAGCTGAAACACAGCTGCTATAGCCAATTACACTTGATAAATAAAAGACTGCTCGATAACAAGGTTGTTACAGGCTTCAATTGATTCCAATCTGTTGCCCCAGGGCGGAATCACAGGTAATTAATAGTTAAAGGTATATCCGATAAACAATAACTTCCAGTTATAAGAATTTAGTTCAAATTTTGACCTGTGGAGGGCAGTAATACGCTTAGCAGCGTCTACACTGCTGGAATCCTATAAGAAGAAGAAGAATAACTTCCAGTTGGTAACAACTTAAATTTGACTGGATGGCTGAAACAGTTGATTTAAGCAAAACACAACGTAAGAAATATCCTCCAGATCAATTTGAAATGTCTCCGGTGATCTCCTGTGAATGGGTCCTAAATAGTATGCTTCTATGAGATCGATGCATGCCATAAAGATCCTAAGTAAATTAGTAAGTAGACAGTAGAGAAATTCCATATACTGAAAAGCTATATTGCACATGGGAGTAAATGAAATATGAACGGACATCTCTCCATCTTTCACAAGGAACAGGCCACGCCTGCCATAATTCTGTGCCTACCTTGAATGCAGCTCTGGCCATACTACTGGCCTGCCTTAAACAGCTCCGGCCGTAATTCTGAGCCTGCCTCGAAAGACAACTCCGGCCCCAATTCCAAGCCATGCTTGGTACCCTTGTATACTGTGATAATTACCCATCACATGTTATCATTTTCATTTGTACAAAACAAGTGTAAATATTACGAACTTGTAAATGGCCCACTTACCCCATGTTTCGAAAGAACCAGACCCACCTACCTCCATGGTTAGCGGTGGTCTTATGGTAAGCCCAAAGGCCCCTGATGTGGGTTCCATTCCCATCCTTGATTTCCATATTCCTGAGACCAGCTTGGCCCAGCTTTCAAGCGCCCATCAACTTCAGTGAACTGCTTACTGCGTTGAGACGTGGGGGTGTCATCGCCGATACGATGGTTTCATTTGATAGTTCTGTTCACTGCCGGCACTTGTAGCGTGAGGGAATCTGGCCCCTTCTGTGTTTTCTGCCCCTTCCCTTGCAAGTATGTCCTCGCACTCCCTCCACCGAGAGGGAGACTCATAGACAGCCCTGAGACAGGTGCTGCCACAGGACCCTGAGGATACCTGCGCTGACATAGCCCCTCGGACCTATATCAGAATATGACTTTGGGCCAGAGCGAAACTGACCCCTGATGCTCCCCTACTCAGAGAGGGAGACATTGTGCAGCCATGACAAAGGTGCCGCTGCCAGCGTTTTTTTCATAATACCCGGGCTCAGATAGCTCTCTTCTGGAGCATATCTCTCTGGAGCAACCTCTCCATCAGGTGCTCACAGACGCTACCCATAGAAGGAGGGGGGGACCTCCTGGCCCAACTCGACCGAGTCCCAAAGCCTGACCGGCTTCCTCGTGGTTTAACCCCTTTCCTGGAGGAACCTTAGCGGTGTGGGAGCTGTTTCCCCCCATTGTCAGCGACTGGGGTAGCGAGACTGGTTTACTGCCAGTCTAACCCTTATCTGGGAAGCCCTAAGCGGTCTGGGAGTTGCTGACCCCATTGACAGATTGGGGTAGCGAGACTGGCTTACTGCCAGTCTAACCGCTTTTTCTGGGAAGACCTAAGCGGTCTGGGCTGCTGACCCCATTGTTCACGACTGAAGTAGCGTGACCAGCTTACTGCCAGTCTGACCACTTTCTCTTGGAAGACCTAAGCGGTCTGGGCTGCTGACCCCATAGTCCGCAACAGGGGTAGCGAGACCGGCGTACTGCCAGTCTAACCGCTTATCTCGGAAGACCGAAGCGGTTTAGGGGTTGCTGACCCCATTATCCGAGACTGGGGTAGCTAGACTGGCTGCTGCCAGTCTAACACCTATTTCTGTGGACCATAATAGTGTAGGAGCTGCAGACCCCATAGTGAATGACTGGGGTTGCAAGACTGGCTAACTGCCAGTCTAACCCCTTTCTCTGGGGGAACCATTGCGATGTGGGAGCTGCTAACCCCATTAACAGAGACTGGGGGTAGTAAGACTGGCTAACTGCCAGTCTAACCCCTTTTTCTGGGGGAACCATAGCGGTCTGGGAGCCCATACTGGGAGAAACCCCCACTCGCATTCCCCTCCTGGGTGTCGCTGAGCTCCTTGTCAGCGACTTGGAAGCGAACCCGCCGGCCGCCGGCTACCTCCGATTCCGTGGTCTGGACCGGGATTTCCCCACGGTCCATAACCGGTTTCCCGCGGCCCGTCCAACTTCGCCCCGAATCCAGCAGGCAATCCTGCAAAACAAAACACATCCCTAGAAATAAGTTAAAACTTACCTTCCAGGTTTAAAACTTACCGCTGGCAGGAGCCGCGCGCCTGCCAGTCAGTCCGTGCGCAACGTCAGATGTAATGACGCACATGCGTGGGGACGGCCTTCTTCACGTAGTCACTCACGTGAGTCCAAAGTAAAATTGGCTTCTGCAAAGTATAAATTGTCCCAAGTGTGTATGATAGTACTAGTGCATGGTATGATCACTGGTCGGCGAGGACTCGGTGGGGCCACACTGTTTCAATACTGTCTCTCCAAACTCTAAACTAAACAAAATGACCGAACCACTCGTGGCCCTGCTGGGATGATTATCCCTTCCCTTGTTTTGAGAGCTGTACCCATCGGATTCTTCCACTCTTTGTCCGGCAGTGGAAGGACCCTAGACCAAGGTCCTCCCCAACAGAGCCTTCGCATTGGCTGCACCAAGCTTCAGTGTGTCCTCAACATGTACTCCTGAAGTCTGTAGTCAGCCTGTCGGTAGCATTCCCAGGTGGACATCTCGCTGTGCTGGACAACCAACATGAATCAGGCACATATAATGGAAGCACATCTTATCTTCAATCCTTTGTGGAGACAAGCTGGATCACACTGATATTCTCATAGTTTTTGAGGACAAAAGCCAGATTTGCAAATCATTCTTTTTACCATATTATTGTGAGGATGGCTCTCCAGATGCACAACCAGCCCACCCTCCACTCCCTCCCAACCCCCAAGTACGGATACGCAGAAAAAAAATGACTGACATGCGAAGTGCCAAAATAGACTGTCTGGAATCTCATTCTGGGGTTTCTATGTAGTCCAATTCAGATAACATTGGAATCAATTGTCGGTATGTTTGGCCAAATGCATGTGAATATCTCAAAATGATGTCAGATTCCAAATATCGATGGTTATCACCTGTGGCATAAGGGATGATGCTGGGTTTACCAGTGACCACATTGACACTTGCAGTAGGGTGAACACGCATATATTTTATTCTCAGTGGTAAGGAAGACCAGGACCACATGAGATTAAGAGGGATCTTATAGAAACTTACAAAATTCTTAAGGGGTTGGACAGGCTAGATGCAGGAAGATTGTTCCCGATGTTGGGGAAGTCCAGGACAAGGGGTCACAGCTTAAGGATAAGGGGGAAATCCTTTAAGACCGAGATGAGAAAGACTTTCTTCACACAGAGAGTGGTGAGTCTCTGGAACTCTCTGCCACAGAGGGTAGTTGAGGCCAGTTCATTGGCTATATTTAAGAGTGAGTTGGATGTGGCCCTTGTGGCTAAGGGGATCAGAGGGTATGGAGAGAAGGCAGGTACGGGATACTGAGTTGGATGATCAGCCATGATCATATTGAATGGCGGTGCAGGCTCGAAGGGCTGAATGGCCTACTCCTGCACCTAATTTCTATGATGTTTCTAGGATGCTGCTCCTCGCTGTCAGGGTGTATATACGTTGGAATTGACGATCTTGGGCTTGTCCCGGCGGTTCTGGTCTTTGAACGATCCAGATTTGGACATGAGGATGAAATATTTGGAAACATTACAAATCTTGTGACTGTTGAGTGAATGGCGGCGCTGTAATGACGGCGGCCCCTGCAGTTCATCTGTCCTTTTTTAAATTTTTGTCCCATTTAACGTGTAGTTTGCTGTGGTTTATATATTGTTTTTAACTGTGTATATGTGGGGGGCGGGGGGGGGGGGGGGGGGGGGGACTTTTAAATCTCTTCCTTGCACGGGAGACCTGACCTTTTCCCTGTCGGGTCTCCATTGTCATTGGGGCCTAGCACTGTGGAGCGTCCTCCAGCCGGAACGACCTGGGGGCTCCAGTCGCGGAGCCTGCGGACTTACCGTCGCGGGGCTGGCTGGCCTCGGAGCATGGGGAGCTGTGGTGGTGCACGGCTGCGACCAGACTTCGGGGGTCTGGTCGCAGCCGACCCCGATCGGAGGCTCCAGCTGCGGGCCTGTGGATGGTGACATTGGGAGCTCGTGGGTCCCTGGTGGGAGACTGCTTTTCGGAGCTCCCGTGGCGGCAGCTTCTCCCGCCCGTGTTGCGGGACTGAGGATGACCCAGAGCGGGGCCTGACATCGGCCGGCATGGCTTTAACGGCCGCGGGACTTGTCATCGCCTGCCGGGGGCTCCAATATCAAGACCCAGAGCGGGACCTTACATCGCCTGGCGCGGCTTTAGTGGCCGCGGGACCTGCCGTCGCCTGCCGGGCGCCCCAACATTAAGACCCAGAGCAGGGCCTTACATCGCCCGCCGCGACTTTAACGGCCACGCAACTTGCCATCGACCGCCAGGGGCCCCAACATTAAGACCCGGAGCAGGGCCTAACATCACCGGCGCAGCCTTAACGGCCGCGGGACTTACCTTTGCCCGTCGGGGTCTTTGACATCGAGAGAGGATGGAGAGCAGGGGAGAGACAAGACTTTGCCTTCCATCACAGTGAGGAGGAGATTCACTGTGATGGATGTCTGTGTGAATTGAGTTGGTTGTGTGTCTTGTAAAATTGTTTCTTTTTGTTGTATGGCTGCAGAAACCAATGTTCCTAATGGAAAAATAAAGTTCATTGAATTGAATTGAATTGAATGGGACTTGGTTTAGTTTTAGTTTAGAGATGCAGCGCGGAAACAGGCCCTTCGGCTCACTGAGCCCATGCCGACCAGCGATCCCTGTACATTAACATTATCCTACAAACCCTGGGGACAATTTACATTTATACCATGCCAATTAACCTACAAACCTGTACATATTTGGAGTGTAGGAGGAAACCCACGCAGATCATGGGGAGAATATACAAAGCCTGTACAGACAAGCACCTGGGTCTTTGGTGCAGTTTGGCAGTAACTCTACCGCTGCACCACCATGCCACCCTGTGTGAGCAGCATTTTTGGATGACCTCAGCTTTATGTAAGGTGCTTGTTTGGGTTTTAGCCAGAAGAGTAATGGAATGGTTGTATCTGGAAGTAACAAAAGTGAGGAAGAAGATTTCAGAAGCAAATTGATTGAGCTATTGCAGCATAATGAAGCAAAGAAACGCGCAGTGCAATGAAGTATAATCAGAACCTTAAGTGCTGGGGGATAGGGTAAACATTAAAATAAATCATCATTGACTTGAACACCTGTTTAAATCATGAAGCTTAATGTGCCTATAATAAATAGATGAATATTCTGCACTTCAAAGGAAGAATAGTCTTGAGATCTTCATTGCATCATCATAGCTAATACACATCACCTTGAAGAGTGATGTTTGAACATGTAATTGCAGTGAAATGGTGGCATAAATGCAGTAAATGGGAATTGGCAGACAGTTCAGGACATTAGTAATAATTTATTTAATAGGTACATTCGTCATTATGATGGCTGCCTTTAGAATATCAGTGGCACAGCATGAGCTTAGACTAAAACTGGTCAGTGAGTTTCTGCGAGTCACCACTCAAAGTCATATGACCCAAGGAATAGCCAAAGTAACAAGGATGGAGGGCCTTCAAATGTGTATGGGTGCAACTTGCATCCAGCTTGTAAGATGTGATATTTCAGATCTGAATTTTCATCAGGCCATTTCATTACAGATGTGAAACACTATTTCCACAACCTACTGCCCAACCTATGTCAAGAATTCTAATGCTTTTTGATTTATATTTTGGATTTTGAGCAATGTATTTCCTTTGATGAGTTGGTCAGGTGAAATGTATTATCACCTGGGAGAACCCTGTTGCACCTTTTCAAAAATTGCTAAGTGATCTGTCACTATTTGAAGCTAGATGGAGCATAAGATTATTTCACTTATCTAACATTTGAAATAACTCGGTTGACAAAAATATTTCTCCTTTGCCCGTGGCAACTAATTTTGGCTCCTGTTGCACTAACCCACAATGAATGCGGCTATAGAACTGTTTGACTGAATTGCTAAAAATGCAGGAGGAAGGCACTTATCTTTTTACAAGATTAATCCAGTTAACCCCAAGGAACCATTGATGTTGATTTACAAAAAAAGACACAAAGTGTTGTAGTAACGCAGCGGGTCAGGCAGCATCCCTGGGGGACATGGATAGGAAACATTTCAGATCATTATCCTCCAGACAGATTGTGGAGGTGGGGAGAAAGCTAGTAGAGAAGTGGGTGTGGGACAACGCCAGGCAGGTGATAGGTAGATAAGCTGATGGGGCTTAATTGGCAGATTGGTGGACTAAGGCCAGAGATGTAAAGCAGTCAAAAATCTATGAGATAAGGAGAGACGGGGTGCGAAATGTGACGCCAGAGGAAGCAATATAGGCGGGGCGGGGGGGGGGGGCAGAGGAGGAGGAGGGGGAAAGGGAAGTGGAGTGGTGGAAGAAATGGGTGGGCACTTGGGTAAGGGGGAGAAAGAGGGGGCCAGGATCGGTTGGTTTGTTACCATAAATTGGAGGATTCAACATTCATACTGTTGGGCTGTAGGCTACCCAAGCAGAAAATGAGGTGCTGTTCCACCAGTTTACATGTGACCTCACTCTGGCAATGGAGGGGGTCCACGATAGAAAGGTCGGCATGGGAGGGGAGTTAAAATGCTTAGCATCCAGGAGATTCAGCAGGGATTTGCAGACCAAGTACATGTGTTTGGTGAAATGGTCGGCTGGTCTGCACTTAGTCGCACTGATGTGTTAAAGGTCACATCGGGGGCACCAAATGCAGTAGATGAGGTTAGGGTAGATGCATGTGAACCTCTGTCTTAACTGGAAGGGCTTCTGGGGTCCCTGGATGGGTATGGGAGAAGGTGTGGGAGGGTGCCTGCAGAGAAGCAGAAGTGACTCCCAGAAAGGAGAATGCATGAGAGCTATGAGTTTGTTTTGCAGATGTTGAGAAGAAACAGGAGGAAAACCAAAACAGGAGACATGTGTAGAAGAGATAACAACTTATGTCGTGTAAGGTGAGGAAGAAACCAAAAAAAAATTATAAACTGTAAAGCCTAGCAAATAATAAATGAATGGTTTTAGTGAGGGTTATGTAGTGAACAAGCAAGAGTAGGTCTGTGTTTGTAATGAAAGTTGGGGAGGGCCGAGGGGGGTGGTGGGGGGCTTGGGAGAGTGGAAGGGGGGACCCGCAAATGGGCATCTTGGCCAGGCCCAGGAGTAAACCGAAAGGGAGATCCCCCCCCCCCTCCCCAATTGGCCCTCCGCACTCCCTGCCTTGTGTCCAAACACCGTGAACTTGAGGAGCAGCCCCTTCATATATTCGTACAGGGGCAGAAACCTCACACACTCCATATACATGTAGAACGATCTCTCCCTTTCTCCCTCTCTCCCTCTCTCCCCCCCTCTCCTCCCCCCCTCTCCTCCCCCCCCCCCACCAGCCAGCTAGATGAACTGAGGCCCAGGGTAAATTCAATTTTAGAGGTCCCCAAACCAAGATCAAGCAGAGGCCCCCAAATCAAGATCCCTTTGAAGCAGAGGCCTATGCCAAATGGCACTCCCCCCCCCCCCCCCCCCCCCCCCCCCCCCGATAGGGCCTGCCTTTGGCAATCTCTCCTTCTGTCCTATTGTGATGTAATTGTGGCACTCGCAGCTTGAGAGCCAATTGTGATTGGTGCACTGTGAGTGGAATTGTGACATCATCACTGCAAGCTGCTGGAAAAAAAAGCAGTCTGTGAGAAGCGTTGGGCTTTTATAAAAGCTTTAAACGTGAATAACGTGAAATATAGGATGAAACCTTAACTAAATCTGAGTACCGCGTGGACGATAAAAATGTGAGTCAGAATATGTAAAAATTTAAGAGTAGCACGTATCGTTTTGAGGAAGATACAAAACATACAGACAGACAAACAAGATGAGACTTTTATAGATATATAGATATATTGTTAAACAAAGGATGAACAAAATAACCATGTGCTATTTATAATTGTTCTATTAAAGCTTTGAATTAACCATGCACAACAAATTTTAATTGCTTTGAAAACTGAGGCCCTAACATTTGTTGTAACAAACAGCTTAACAATTTTTGTTGAGTAATACTAGCCTCTTGTGTTTTATTTAGACTTTCAGCATCTGTGATTTCTTGCTCTGAAATTACTGTTGATTTCACAGTTATATGCTATTATTTTGACTGGGCTTTATCCTTTAATTTAAATTAGATTAAGCTCTATAAACTGTTGGAAAGTGTAAGATGATAATTTTTGAAATGAATTAACAGTATAGAGACTAAGACAGAATTGTAAGTGAGATTGGGTGAAATGAATGGCAAATATTACACAAAAAGAGAGCAAAATAATAATTGGACTTCGTTGGATAAAAGTTGTCAGAAAAGAAAAAATAAAATATGTTTCCACCTTGTCAAGTCTCAGAACACATTAAGTGTGCAAGAATGAGACTTCAACTATATTGCCAGAGACAGCGTTTGGCAATATTTAAAACTAGAGTTGAAGGAATATTTATCTTTGAATGGATAAGAATTAATCACACGTTGGGGATTGTCGCGCACTGGTATAGCAACACAATATTATTCAATATGTTGGAGGTTATGGTGGTAGTGTGGTAGTTAATTTATTAAATTTGTAATTTAAAATCTTGGATTAACAATCCAATAATGGGTAGCTGTGGAATTTACATTCTGTTAATTAAATGATTTCACTTTTTTTGTATATTTTTCGTCATGGTGATGACTGACTGGTGGATTATAGTTGAAAGCTTGCCCATTATATTGAAGCAGAATCAGGATAAAAAATTATTAATCAACCCGTGTCAACCTAGATTCTGATGTTGGTTATGGTAAAGACTTTAACAACTTGAATGACCTTTGCAACAATGCGAATGACCATTGCAAAATCATCCTCACAAAATGGCCGGGGTTTACATCGAAAATAGAGAAGCTGCCTAACGATTAAATAAGCAACAGGCTGACAGTCATACTTCCTGCAATGACACTCTTCATCATGTTGACTGGCAGTAGCATTGTGCTGAATGGCTTGGAATTGGTATTTCAAAACTGGATATTATTAAAACACCTTGGGCCATCAGCAACAGCAGAATTGTCATCCAGCACAACCTGTTTGATGAACATCCTGACTTAAAAAAAGTTCCATCACCACTGCTCTCAGACTCCTGCATCAATCACCTCTTTCCCATCCCATTTCCTGAGGTGATGCCATGTATTCTAAATTTTAACTGTACCTCATTTGGTTATTCTGCTATTGTACTTTAATATTTTTTTTACTCAAATCTTACAATGGTACATTTATGTACTATGTTGCTGTTTTTTTCACTCATCATGTTTATTGTATTTATCATTATAAATGTATGCTGTTTACTCTGTTTCGTATGAAGCAGAAATGTCATCGCATTGTGGTGTATATGATAAAAAACTAATCTAATCTGTTACCTCATGTTAATTTGTTACTTCATTCATTTAACAATCAAGCAGAGAATCAGCCCAAGTATAATAGGACATATTTGGTGTAATACCATGCATAACCCAGTTTAAAGGTTTAGTGAAGAAATAGTTGAGTACTGATATAGGCAAAGGTAATAGAACTGGAAAGTATCCCAATTGTTGTGTTTAAAATTTGTTTCTCAGAATTATCTGCACTTGTAGCAGTGTGACATCTTCCTGGCAATATGGAAAATTGCCCAATTTCTGCAATGTCAGCCGTATGAATATTGAAATCCCCAATTTTAGGTAACTTCTATAAACATCTTCCATGGCCTCCCTCCCCTGTGTCATCCTCCCCCCCTTACCCTACCTCCACTAAAAACAGCTCCACAGTTGGTGTGTTGGCTTACACCTGCCTCTATCCGACAATCAGGGAATCTCCTTGCCTGACATCACCTGCTGCCAACCCTGATTTGTCCTCTGATGTCACCTGTTGCTGGCCCTGATTTTTCCTGTTGTTTTTTCACTTCTAGTTTTTTCCCCCACAGTCAGTCTGAAGAAGGGTTCTGACCCAACATGTCACCTTTCTCCAGAGATACTGCCGGTCCCAGTGAGTTACTCCAGCATTTTGTGTCTATCCCTAATGATAAGTTGATGGTTGATTTCATTTTTATCCTCTCAGATAGAACTGTCCATTCCTGGTTGCAGCGAGGACCAAACAGCAACCAGGGAGGGGCTGGTAAAGCTAAGTAACATTTTGCTCTGCCCCAATTTTAGAAACACAGAAGCTAGAAATATGAAATGCAGAAAATGCAAGACTAAGACTTGCCTTAGTCCTGCAGGTAAGGCAGCATTAGTGAGTGGAAATGCTGAAGAAATGTTTAAGGTCAATGCCCTTTCATTAGCTCTAGAAAAAGTTTAGAAAATGGAAATGCTTCAAGTTGCAGAGAATGAGGAGGAGTGAAAGAACAAGGTATATATACCAGTTCTGATGTTATCCCTCTTTCCCACTCCCCACCCACTAGAGGCAATTTACTGAGGCCAATTACAAACTGCATGTCTTTGGGATGTGGGCGGGAATGTTGGATGTGTTGACTGAGAGGAGGTGGTGAAGCCTTATTAACGGCAATGAATCTGTCTGGAGGAAGTGTAAATCGAGGGAGATGATTAAGAACAGGAACGGAGAAAATAAATAAATTCATAAAGTGTTGGAACTGTAACAGTTTTTGGTAATCTGGAATTTGCAGGAAAAATCAAACAGATTAGTCAGCGTCTGTAAAGAAGAAAAGTTGAGTTAATGTTGCAGATCAGATGTAATATTGTACCTAATCTGACATTGAAAAGCAGAAAAACTAGATAATGGTAATCTAAGGAAGAAACAAAATACTGGAATCACACAAACTGGACACATCCACAAAGGTAAAAACCAAGGTTGATGACCCCTTCGACGCACAATCACAAAAGATCATTGACCCTAAAAGCCAACTTTGCCACCCACTCAAACCATGCATTGGCACTGCCTGACTTGCTGAACTATTGTTCTTGCATTGGAACTAGAAAGAGTGGTTTTCTAAAATTGTTAAATTCCTTTTGAGTTCTGAGGGTTGTAGCATGTTTGGACAGAAGGTGAAATGTTGTTGCTTTAGTTAACTTTCTTTTCAAATAAATATTATGTGCCAAAATGAAGAGCTCAAAGTGGGAATGGGATAGAAACATAAAATTATGGGCAACTGGACAAATGATGTGTAAGGTCATTCGTCTTGACTGAATAGAGATGCTCTTCAAAATTATCACACAATCTGCATTGGGTTTCTCCTTTGTAGAAAAAGACCTATATCATCAGCACCAAATTCTCGTGGTTCCTTTAGTTTAATATTTCCTTTAGTTTGGTGCTCATAGTCTCTTACACTGGAGAAACTAAACACAGATTAGGTAATCATTTTGTGGGACATATTTTTGGTTTGTAAAGATAGTCTGAGCATTCCATTTGCCTCTCAGTTTAATTCTCCATCTCGCTGCCACTGTGACTCCATTTTTGGCCTGTTATACAGTTTGATTGTTGGCAAAGAGAGCTTTAGACATAATATCTCATTTATCTTTGGGTCAAGTCGCAACCACCCAGATTTAATCTGAATTCACAGTTTCAGATAACCAACGTTTTCTGTTTGTGTCAAAAATGTCCATTCAGATATAAGCATGGGAAATGCTGGGCTTGTTGAAACAGTTTAGGTGGCAATTGGTGGTGACGGCAGTTTAGGTCTTTCAAGTTGACACTTTCATGATAGGGTGTGAGAGGTTGGTCATTGGCACTGTTTCTGTCTCCATGGATGTGGCCCGACCTGAAAAGAAAATCCAACATTTTCTCTTTTTGTTCAAGATTTTCAGCAACTGCATTTTTTTTACTGTTTGCCGCTTGAGGAAGTATCACCAATTTGTAACCTTTAAGGGGCTGTCCCACTTGGGCAACCTAATCCGCGATTTCTGGCGAGTTTGCCCTCGACTCATACTCGCAGCATGGTCGACATGAGGTCGTAGGAGGTCTTTGTAACTCTCCTTCAACCCTCCTTGCTCGAGAGTAGTCCCCGTGTACTCGAGGCCTCAGCTAGGTCGCAGCTTATTTTTCAACATGTTGAAAAATGCCCACGAGTAAAAAAAGGTCGCCATGGAAAAAAATCGCTACTTTTTTTACTCGTGGGTTTAGTCGTAAATAGGTCGGCATGTTAGTCATGGGTAATCGAGGGTAGTTGAAGGTAGTCGTAGATAATCTTCATCATAGTCGAAGGGAGGTCGAAGGAGGTCGTCTTCACTCTCCACTATTCGGTGTCCAATTTTCTCGAAGTTAGTCATAGCTAGTCATAGCTAGTCGAGGCTGGTCTTCAACATAGTCGAAGGAGGACGAAGGAGGTCTTCCACATAGTCTTCAACAGGCCATTTTTTCAAATTCTCCTAAACTCGCCAATTAGGTCGCCCAACTGGGATAGCCCCTTAACTCACATACCTGTAACATTCTCTGCGCAATTATTACCGGACCTGCCTTTCTTTTCCATCATTCTCCCTTGTATCAGATTTCAAACAGTGTCTCCAGAGCTTTGGCATTGCTTTTTCTCCTCTCATAAACTCTCTTTTTTTCAATCACTCCCTTCTATTTACATGGCCTCAGACAGATTAAATGACATTATAATAAGTCATTGTCACTTTTCAGTCAGCAAAGCACAAGAATATATCATCCATTATCCAACAACTATCACAGCCATTCCCATTATTCTCTCCGTCTCCTCCCAACAACTCCTCCCTCCACCCCCGATTTGAGTGGCACAGCGGCAGATACCCAGGTTTGATCCGGACTACGGGTGCTGTCTGTATGGAGTTTGTCCATTGTCATTTGACATTGACCTCGTGGGTTTTCTCTGGGTGCTCGTTTCCCATATTCCAAAGATGTGCAGGTTTGTAGGTTACATTGCTCCTAGTGTGCAGGTTAGAACTAGTGAATGGGTGATCGTAGTTGGAGTGGCCTTGATGGCTGTTTTTATTGTAAAGAAGATACACGGACATCATTGGATCTTTACTACTTTAATAAACATACATTATTGCCCTGGCTGTACGTGGTCTGTCACGATCACTAGAGAGCGAGCTAGGGGTGTGAAGGTTACAATTATACTAACTGGTGGGGGAGTGGTTAGCATGGACATCGTCACTATCAATTAAAGGTGTATACACATATCATCTACATCCTTCCTCTACAAAAACAAACAGTGAGTGACAGGGCGACCACGTCTCATGCGCTAGTGTTAAAGCAAACAGTAAGGCACGGGAATACAGAATCACACGTAATCGCCGTAACGGACCGGCGGCCTGACCAGGTGACCAGACCGGGTCCGAACCTCGCCATCACCTCGTTCCCCGCCGGGAACAAGCGGGGACGACGCCTGGGGGGGGTGGGGGTTATGGACAGGAGATCCCCTGGGCGACGAAGGCATCGGGGGGGACGGCGAAGAGGAGGGCGAGGAAGCCGGAGAAAGCGGGACCGCAGCCGGAAAACGGACAGGAGAAGGACGGGGTGGGGACCCCAGAGGAACGGGCAAGGCACTAGGCCGCGAAAGTGGCAGTGGGGGGGAATACGGAGCCGCCGGGGGAGGGAGAGGCTCGTTCACGAGCCGGAGATGCTGAAGGACCGGCGGTACACCTTGCCATCGTGGTTGACAAGGTACGAACGAGGGGAGCCGGCAGAACCGACGACCATGGCCAGCTTGGAGCGGCCAGAATTGGACCTCATACGGACGACCTGGCTGAGGAGAAGAGGGCGGAGGACACGGCAGGACCTGTCGTGGGAACGCTTCTGTATACCGTGTTTATGGGCAATGCGTTTCCGGACCAAGGCAGGTTTAAGGACAGAGGGAGACAGGGACTGTTGAGACACCGGGACCGTGGGCCACGTGACACGGGACATGAGGCGCTGAGCCGGGGAACCCAGGGCATGGTCGCGGGAGATGTTGCGAAGGTTCAGCAGGGCCAGGTAGATGTCGGAGCGGGATAGGCGGCAACGTTCCAACAATCCTTTAGCACTGCGGACTGCTCGCTCGGCCAGGCCGTTGCTCTGCGGGTATTCCGGGCTGCTGATGTAGTGACGAAAGTTCCATCGTTTGGCAAAAGCACGGAACTCGGCGCTGGTGAACTGGCTGCCGTTGTCCGACTGCAGGATGGCCGGGGACCCGAAGGTGGCAAAGTGGCGGTGTAGCTTCTCGATGACCGAGGAGGAAGAGAGGGAGTGAAGCTGGTCAACTTCAAACCAGCTGGAGTAAGAGTCAACAAGCACCAGGAAGTGCTTTCCGTGCCATTCGAAGATGTCGGTTGCCAGCGCAGATCATGGCAGGTTAGGAGCTGGCTGCTGTAGGAGTGGCTGCCACTGTTGCTGCGGAGCGAGGCTGTTGCAGGTAGGGCACGCGGAGCCTCTATCCCGGAAGTAGCGAGGCATGTCAGGCCAGAAGAACTGACTCTGAGCGATGGAAAGGGTCACTTCGGCCCCGGGATGGCCACGATGAGCAGTTTCGAAGTATTGTTCTTGGAGTGCTGCGGGCACCACCACCTCGTGCCCCTTCACAATCACACCATCACGCAGCACCAACTCGTCACGAACCAGGAAGAAAGGCACCGCTGCGGCCGGCAGGGAAGAACGGTGGTCTGGCCAGCCCTGCTTGATGATCGCGGCCAGCTGCTTTAGCGAAGCGTCAGCCGCCGTCTGCTTGGCCAGGGACTTCAACTGACTGGAGTGCACAAAATTGACGTTTAGGACTATCAGATCGGACGCCTCATTTGGATGTCGGGTTGTGGATGAGAGAGGCGCCCGAGACAGCGTGTCAGCAACAAACATGTCCTTGCCCTTGCGATAAACCACAGTGAAAGTAAAGCGTTGTAGCTGGAGCATCATGCGCTGGAGCTGGGAGGAGGCCACGTGTATCGGCTTGTTGAGGATGGTGACCAGAGGCTGGTGGTCCGTTTCAATAGTGAAGCAGGTGCCCAGGATATAGTCCTTGAATTTAGAGCAGGCAAAGACAACAGCCAGCAGCTCCTTTTCAATCTGGGCATAGCGTTGTTCAGCGGTCGTCATTGTGCGGGATGCGTAGGACACAGGCAGTTGCACCCCATCATGGATCTGCAGGCAGGCGGCCCCGAGGCCAAACTTAGATGCAGCACATGTGAGAACGATGGGGCGCTGGAGGTCAAAGTACTTCAGCGTTGGCATGCTGATCAGCTTGGATTTGGGGGTGTCGAATGCTTTCTGGTGTTGCGGGAACCAGGCCCAGGCAGTATCCTTTTTCTTCAGGTCCCTCAGAGGGGCGCTCAGTTCACTCAGGTCGGGGATGAACTTTCCCAGGTAGTTAACCATGCCCAGGAAGCGCTGTAGGCCAGGCACGTCAGCAGGTGCATGCATCCCAGATATTGCGGCCGTCTTCTGCGGGTCGGGCTTCAGCCCCGATGCTGTGAAGACATGCCCCACGTAGGTGACCTCAGTGACCCGGAACCGGCACTTCTTCGGGTTGAGCTTCAGGTTGACTTCCCGGGCGTGCTGCAGCACCTGGCGAAGGTGGTGGTCGTGCTCAGCGACATTCTTCCCGTAAACCAGGATGTCGTCGACAATGATGACACACGGGAGCCCGGCAAACAGTTGTTTCATGGTCCTTTGGAACACCTCGCTGGCAGAGTTGATCCCAAACGGCATGCGGAGGAAGCAATACCTGCCGAAAGGCGTGCTGAAGGTCGACAGGTGCGAGGATCGCTCTTCCAGAGATATCTGCCAGAACGAACTCTTGGCATCGAGAACCGAGAACACAGTGGCAGGGCCGACCTGTGCAGCAACATCCTCCACCGTCCGCATAGGATAATGCGGGCGCTTGATGGCCAAATTCAAGTTCTTAGGGTTGATGCAGATCCGTAGTTCACTCTTATGCTTCTTCGCAGCGACGACCATAGTAGAGACCCACTGGGTGGGGATCGTTACTGGCTTCAAGATGCCCGTGGCCACCATCTCGAGAAGAGTAGACTCGACCTTGCCCCTCATGGCGAAGGATACACGGTGCGGAGGACGGACAACCGGCGTAATGTCGGGGTTGAGGGCAATCTTGTGGCTGCAGGGCAGCTTCCCCAGCTTCGAGTCAAAACGGTCTGGGTATTCGGCCAGCGGGTTCAGGGGTGCCTGTACCAGGTGGACATCACTATGGAAGCTCACCAATCCGAGGTCCTGGCAGGCCTCCTCGCCGAGCAGGGAGGCACGTTTACCGTCTAGCAGGAAAAAAGAGAGGGGCCGAGAGGTCTTCAGCACCTTGCAGTGGAGAGTGGCCTTCCCCACAGGAACAAGTACGCCACCCCGATAGGCACGCAAAACAGCACTGTCTGTGGAAACAAGCTCATTATTTCTTATCTTCTTGAACAGGCTTGTTGACATAACATTAGCAGCAGCCCCCGTGTCCACCTTAGCAGAGAAGGGCATACCATTCACCGTGACTCGGACGGTCGGGTCTGTTATCAGAGCAGGTGCACCTCGCAGGGAAAACACACTCTAGCGATGAGTGATGTCTGTATCAAAGACTAGGATGTCAGGTTTACGACAGGCAGAAGCCATCACGGCATAGGGAGGGGGTACTGGGACTAAGAAAATAAAGCTCGATAAACTGGAGACGCAGGAAGAAAAACGTCTGACGCCATGTAAAGAAGATACACGGACACCAGTGGATCTTTACTACTTTAATAAACATACATTATTGCCCTAGCTGTACGTGGTCTGTCACGATCACTAGACAGCGAGCTAGGGGTGTGAAGGTTACAATTATACTAACTGGTGGAGGAGTGGTTAGCATGGACATCGTCACTATCAATTAAAGGTGTATACATATCATCTACATTTATGCTGTATCTATAAACTAAATTAAACTGTCCCCTGTCTGCAACTTGATATACATCTGATTTTATAGACATTCCCAGCTCCAATATAAGATCACTGACCTAAAAAAATCTTTGGTTCTTTTTCCGCAGGTACTGCTTGATCTGAAGAGTACGTCCAGCATTTTCTGTTTTTATTTGCAGTAAACAATGGCAGACAATAACTGCCTCCAACAAGGAAATGTCTAAGTACCTATCCTTGCATTTAAGGCAATTACCATTGAGTCACCATCATTCACATCCTGCTGGGCACCATTGACCAGAAACTCATCTGAAGTGACAGCTGGCGTCAGTAGAGCTGGTTATCCTGTAGTGAGCAACGACCATTCCGGAATCTGAAATATTTATATATCAAATCCATATCAAAAGCATGATGAAAATCTCCTCACTTACCTGAGTGCAGTACCAGCAACACCCAAGATGCTCAGTACTATCTGGTACAAGAGCAGAATTGAAGCATCAAATACTAGAGGGTGTAGGTTTAATGTAAGAGGGGCAAAGTTTAAAGGAAATGTGTGATGCAAGTTTTTTTTTTTACTTAGAGGATGATGAGTGCCTGGAATGCGCTCTTGGGTTTGTGGTGGAGGCAGATATGATAGTAGCATTTATGAGTTTTTTGGCTAAGCACATGGATATGCAGGGAAGGGAGAGATATGGATTATGTGCAGGCAGATAAGTGTTGGTCTTGACATCATGTTCAGCACAGACATTGTGTGACGGAGGGCCTATAGCTTACCTCTACTGTTCTATGTATTAAAGCAGTTTGTTTGATTGACATTCTATCCACTTTTGAACGTACTTCCTCCAGCACCATGCACTGTGCACCACCACGGTAATGTGCTCATCTATAAAATTAATCTCTTGGGCTACTTTATTAGCACAAAGCCCAAAATAGTGCTCCATTACCAAGAAGGACGAGGGCAGAAAGTGCATGGAAACATCACCATCTGCAAGTTCTCCTCCAAGCAACATCTTTCTAATTTGGATAGATATTAGTATTCCCCATCAAGACTGGTTTAAATCCCTACATAATAATAATGTTAATACCAGAAAGATAAAGACATGTTCACAAAACATTGTTTGTAAAGTATTAAATGTTGAGGCCCTGGCATACATGGATGGCCTATTGAATAAACCATTCAAGGAGATGGCTCATCAACAACTTGAAATAAATTCAGGAATGAAATATAAATCTAGATTTTCCACTAATGCTCAGATTTCAAAACCTGAATTCAGAAAATACTTTCATGGTTAGTCAGGCATATGCAATTTTGTGAAGAAAATGGCAAAGCAGTGCAATGTCTATATTTAATGACGTACCTGCCCCTGGCTGAAGTTGCTATTAGGTTAGGTATAAATACAGCCACTCAGCTCGAATTTAGTTTAGAACTTTATTGATATATTGTCAGTAGGACTTCAGTAATGATTACAAAAATGCAACCTTTTAGACGAAAAGAAAAATAACACCAAATCAAAAAACAAAGGTGGATAGCACTTTACCTTGATTTCCTGACCAGTTCTTAACTTTAACTCACTTGGTCACCATATAGCTGTCATAGGTTATCATAGATCAAATGATGAACATCACAATTTCAGCTTTTACGTAATAACATGGAACTGCAGATGCTGGTTTATACCAAAGGAGTAACTCAGCGAGTAGTCATGCAGCATCTCTGAAGAAAATGGATAGGCGATGTTTTGGGTCGGGACCTTTCTTCAGTCTTAAGAAGGGCCCAGACCCAAACTATCACTTATCCGTTTTCTCCAGAGAGGCTTCCTGACCCGCTGAGTTACTCCAGCACTTTGTGTCTATAATTTCAGCTTTTCTGTTCTTGCCTGCCGAAGTGAGAGACATTTTTTGATTGGATCTAATCATTAACTTATTTTCCCATTGATGTGAAAGCACACCATCCAAATATGTCAGATTGTGCCCTATATCACTTTAGAATCATAGAAACATAGAAACATAGAAATTAGGTGCAGGAGCAGGCCATTCGGCCCTTTGAGCCTGCACCGCCATTCAATATGATCATGGCTGATCATCCAACTCAATATCCTGTACCTGCCTTCTCTCCATACCCCCTGATCCCTTCAGCCACAAGGGCCACATCCAACTCCCTCTTAAATATGGCCAACGAACTGGCCTCAACTACCTTCTGTGGCAGGGAATTCCACAGATTCACCACTCTCTGTGTGAAAAACGATTTTCTCATCTCGGTCCTAAAAGACTTCCCCCTTATCCTTAAACTGTGACCCCTTGTCCTGGACTTCCCCAACATCGGGAACAATCTTCCTGCATCTAGCCTGTCCAACCCCTTAAGAATTTTGTAAGTCTCTATGAGATCACCCCTCAATCTTCTAAATTCCAGCGAGTATATCCAGTCTTTCTTCAAGTCAAGTCTATCCAGTCTTTCTTCATATGGAAGTCGTGCCATCCCAGGAATCAGTCTGGTGAACCTTCTCTGTACTCCCTCTATGGCAAGAATGTCTTTCCTCAGATTAGGAGACCAAAACTGTACGCAATACTCCAGGTGTGGCCTCACCAAGACCCTGTACAACTGCAGTAGAACCTCCCTGCTCTTGTACTCAAATCCTTTTGCTCTGAATGCCAACATACCATTCGCTTTCTTCACAGCCTGCTGCACCTGCATGCCTACTTTCAATGACTGGTGTAAATCACAATTCTATCCTTGTTAAACACAGTTATCTTTTTTTTCTTGTGCTGAACAAGACATAATTTCCTTAGGAGTGGAAGTTTTGTCAATGTTGAATATCATTCCTTTGTATCTAGCATCTTACTAAAGAATGGCAGTCACAATGCTCTTTCCCAACAGAGTGTATACTGAAACTGTCATTTAACAAGCACATCTGTTTTCTTATTTTACCCTCCTGCAACCATTTTATTTTTGGATATTACCCTGTGATGGTTTTATATGGAAATACTACCGAGATATTTATGAGCAACAATATTCTGATTAATTTTCCTGATTAAGCATTTATCAATTATCTTCAATCTAAGTTCTCGCAAAATGATGGCCAAAAATTGCAACAATAAAGAACAAATATCATTGGCATATGCCAGTTTTGTGCTGAGCCGCAGGAGGCCTCCGTGGGGTATGCTGTTCACAGTAGCTTTACAAATCAGGGGATTTGAGGAACTAACCATCCATAAAACAGGCTTAGCAGC